>JAFFZY010000022.1:0-46224 GCA_018397935.1 Propsilocerus akamusi
TGATCGCAAGGGTTAAATTCGTATCGACTCATTGTGATGTTGTCTTCTCCGACAACAATTTTCTTAAGCTCGCTCAAAATTGCATTTGAATTCAGATTCCTCCCACCTATACCGTGAGCGTAGTAAACACCCACAGCTTCTTCGCCCATCGCCGACCGTAGCAAAGCACTCTTCTCAGCTTCAGATTTCTTGCCAAATTTGTCGCAAGCAAATACTCGTTCCAAGCTTCTTGAAAAGGCACAAAATTGACCTTCTTGGATCCTGCATCACAGCAGAAGTGTCTTAGGCAAAGGAATTCTGAACATCTTGTCGGTTCTAGAGCCAGATCTCTGAGCATCTTTACTGATGGAACTTCTTGTTCTCTATTGACTTTTTTCATTACACCATGTTCTTTCTTTCCTTTCCACAATTTTCACAAATTTCATTTTTACATTACTTTGAGCTGTATAACCCAAATCCAATCATCCGGCCTTCTGGACGAAGGTGACGAAAACAAGTCTAGTATTAATTCCCAAATGGGCACTATTAGTTGCTGGATAACCGTTTTCGCATGTCCACAGGAATCACAATTCTTTGTGCCTCTTATTATCAGACCATCTTGATACGCTAATTTGTCCTTGAACTGAAGACATTGTCTGACCATAGGATCAACTGACCTGATATTATCTGGCCAGCCATTGCCAATGTACGAAATTACCTTTTTCAGTGTCCAGGTCTTCAGCAGTTGCCTTCTTGATTGCTTCTAAATTCTTATCAATGATGTGCTCCGTAGACAGCAACTGCACTTTCTCGATGAATTTCATCTCTACTTCAATTTTATATATTTCATATCGCTCCACATCCTCCGTAGGCAATGGCGCTCTTGACAATGTATCGGAGATGTAAAAATCCTTCCCCGAACAAATTCCAGCTTGACAGATGATCTCTGAAGCATCAACAACATGACTTGAATTCTCTTGAAAATTCCCAGCAGAGGACGATGATCAGTTCCGACAATGACATTTGAATTGCCGACAATGTACTGGTCAAATCGTTGTCAAGCATAAGTAATAGCTAGCAGCTCCTTGCAAATCTGAGAATATGCCCTTTTGGTTAGCGTCAAAACTCTGCTTTTTGTATGCAACTCTCGAAGTACTTCCGTTTCCGAGCTCAGATCCCTGAGGGATTTTGCTAAATATGTCGGCATTTCCAACGATATACATATACGGCATTTCCATCGGCAACGATATACGGCTTCCATAGACTCTGGAATTGGCATTTCCACTATGGCTTTTACTTTTTCGGGATCAGGCTTAATTCCTTCACTAGTAGTGACACGACCGTAAAAAGGCAGACTCTCTTTGAGTAGCTCCATCTTATCTCTATTTAGTCTAATGCCGCCAGCATCCACACGCTCCAGCAAACTAGTAAGATTCTGATTATGATCTTTAATTGCTTCCCTCATGGTGTCACCAACACCATAAACTAGTAGATCATCCGCAATTACCTCAAAAACCCTTGAGGCCCACCAGAATTTGATTTTGCTTCATTTGGAAAATTTCATGTGCTGGTGAGATTCCAAATGGCATGCGAACCGAGCGATAACGTCCAAAAGGCGTCCAGAACGTTGCTAGCTTGCTACTTTCTTCATCCAGCTTCACTTGCCAGAAGCCTTTACCTAGTCCTAGGGTATCTAGCTTGGTGAATACTTTTGCCCTGCCGAGGCTCGTCAACATTTCCTCTAACGTTGGAAACTGGTAATTTGGCCGCTTTAGCGACTTGTTTAGAAGAATCGGATCCAAAACAATACGATGTTTTTTGCCACTCTTGATAAGCATTACATTCGAGCACCAGTTTCACCAGTTTGTGTGCGATGTTTTGTGTTCGATGGTCTCAGCTTCAACTTATTTTTCTTCAGTACCTGACATAAATTCTGGTAACCAATCACATTGACTGCTGTCCCAGTGTCCAGCAAGCAGTTCATCTTCACCATTTTGCGCTCATCCTTGAGCCACAATTCTTTGTAAAATCCTTCTCTGTCAAGGAATACACGATTTAGGTAAACCAACAATTCTGTAGTATTGACCGATTCTTCAGATCTCTCCAACTCCTTGATGGACTTTTTATCGCAACGAGATGCAAAATGATTCCTGTGTCCACATGAATTGCTTCTTACAGCTGGACATTTGCCTTTTGAGAAATCATGCTCATAACCACAAAACTTGCATAATTGCTCTTCATTCAGCGGCCTTGATTGCCGTTTCACTTCAAAAACCCTTTCTGTTTGAAGACTTTGAGCCTGATTAGTTATTTTCTCTTCCACCTGGCATGACTTCACCACTTTTTCGAGCGTCGGCTCCCTTATTTTTTAGCAATTCTTTCTTAGCAATTTTCGATTGTTGATGCCAGTGAGGATTCTGTCACGCAATAAATCATATTCCAATGATTGAATTGATTCATTGAAATCAGCTTTCCTGATGCGCTTCTTCAGCTCGAGCAAGTAATCATCAAACATCATGTCGCCTTGATCGCTAGTGTTAAATTCGTATCGACTCATTGTGATGTTGTCTTCTCCGACAACAATTTTCTTAAGCTCGCTCAAAATTGCATTTGAATTCAGATTCCTCCCACCTAGACCGTGGGTGTAGTAAACATCCACAGCTTCTTCGTCCATCGCCGACCGTAGCAAAGCACTCTTCTCAGCTTCAGATTTCTTGTCGAAGTTTGTCGCAAGCAAATAATCGTTCCAAGCTTCTTGAAAACGCACAAAATTGACCTTCTTGGATCCTGCAGACAACAGAAGTGGCGTGGGCAAAGGAATGCTGAACATCTTGTCGGTTTCTAGAGCACTCACCAGATCTCTGAGCATCTTTACTGGTGGAACTTCTCCAACAGCTCGTTCAATTTCAATCCGGATTTTCAATTGTTTCTTTAGACTTTTATATTGTTCTTTATGCTCCTCGTATCGCTAACACCATGTTTTGTCAAGTAAATAACAACAGGAATGTTAATGTGTGCGATAGACTTAGTTTCTTTATTCCTGGTTTTCCTTAGTCGATCTGTGTCTTTTTTCTCTCCTTTATCTCTCCTTCCTCTAACTTTTTTCCCTTTACATTTCAAATAATCACAATAGCCGTTACAACAGTCACTGTTTAGAAAAAAAAAAAACAGTTCAACTGCTAACAACAGCACAATCAAATGTACACTTTTTTTTGAACCATATCGGCTGCATATATTATTTTATATTTATTTGTTATTGCATATTTTAGATGAACACTTGAGCTGGAATCAACACACCGAAAAAATCACCAGCCAAATAATCCCAGCAGTGGCTGCAATTTGGAAGCTCCAGAAAAAAGTTCCGTCCCGTATTCTTAAGCAAATCTACTATGCACATGCTCATAGCGATCTTAGCTATCTGGCGCTTATCTGGTCGAACTCAATTCTTGAATATTTGAGCCCACTTCAAGTGCTTCAAAATCGAGCCGTCAAACATGTTCTTTGACATCAGCAATCGCTCACTAAGGCGTGGCGCGAGTCGTTTAAAAACTGCATGCTACGAGACAAATTATGGAAGAAGGGACATTGTCCATCTCGGGGTCTCTTTATACAACAAAATTCCGTCATGGATCAGAGACAACCAACCGCAAAAATTTAAGGCAACCCTCAAGAAGGAGCTTTTCCAGAATTCAATACAAAATCTGCTTAATCTTCAACAATTTGTCTCATTTAACTACGATAACTATCCTTTCTAAGAAGCCTGAACACAATAACCCGACACAAAGTTATATTCTATTTTTATTTGTATCAAATTATATATATGTATTTTTTGTCTTTTTTAACACAATGAGTCTCTTCAAGGATCTTTTGATCAGTGAGACCATTCCTATCTTGTTTCCTTGGCTGAAGCCCACATTTTGTCATTTAAAGATATTGCCCAGATAAGTCGAAAAAAAATTTATGGGTTTTTGCGCAGTTTTCACTACTTAGTAATAAAAGTGATGAAGATTGCTTTTCCCATAGCCAAAGGATGAATAATTATATGATTAATAAAACAAAGAAATATTTTCAATTTCAATTTTATATCGGCTGCATAAGTCTAAGAAATGCAAAGCGTAGAGAGATTCAACAAGAGATTAATAATAGTTAGTCATTACACATTGCTGCATTCTGAACCAACGCCGAAGCCGGAGCTTGTGTACTCAAGTAAGCAAGTTGCCATGAGTCTCAACCATTCAACACAATGAACCTCAACAAACAAATCGGCAGCCTGAATTATCAAGTTCTTCAACCATCAAAGCCAATTCAACCATCAAAGGCTTACTGGAATACCAGACGCTATACGAGTACTGTCATAAGCAGAACAGCGTTTGTTGGCACGGATTCATGACTTCGTTGAGGTTATTAGGTTCACCGGATTATTTGGACGGTATGGATTCGAGGCCAAGCAGTTCTTTTTGCTCAGAACATCTTTGAAGTGACTGAGAAACTTCGATGGAACGTTTAGAGAATCCCAACATCATTGCATTGAATGCAAGCAATACAGAATTTTCTCTTGAAAATTTCCCTTTCAGTGGTGGTTCCAGAGTAATTGCAACTTTCGCAAAGGTCCAACGTATTGATTCTTAAGAGAGCGCAACCTAATCTTAATTTTATCGCTATGCCAGGACCAAACTCTATAAATGTGCAAAAAATCAGCTCAATCGGGTAACATTGTATTGCTCCCCAAGCATGTAACGTCAGCAAACGAAAATGTAAGTAGATAAAGTGGCATGAAATGTCGATATAGTGGAATTAAATGATTGTAAAGCATGAAGTAGAGACGGCATGCGATAAAAGACAAATATCAATAAAGTGGACGAAAAAAGGTGAATTAAAGCGAAAAAATGCAAAGCTCAACTTTATTAAATTTTCATACAGAAACGGTTTTTTTTTTCTTGAAGATACTTGAATGTTAAATTAAACTTTTTTTAATGGTTGTAGTTTGGTTGCGAAGATTTAACATAGAGAGAGAGATCAGAGAAACGTTAATGCTACGGTTGGGCAAAGTTCTGAATGAGATGCTTGCAACAGTTTCTCTAGTTTTTTATTAATTTCAAATGAGCCAATGGCTCAGTATCCGTAAAGATCGAAACTTTTCCCGTAATCTTAACGTTGAAAAACGATACCTTTTTTATTACCTAGAAGAAAAGAAATAGGTTTGAAAAAGCCTTGAAATAAACAATTACACTACCTGCTCTGATTTATTAAGAATTTCTTTCATTTAGTTTAAGGTACGAAATTCTCCTTAGTACAGGTGCCGCAAATTTTCCGAAACGTTTTCGGTTTATAAGCGCACAAGTTTTATAAAATGTTAGTCACCGGCTTTTTGTTTTTGTAACTTGAGCTAGTCAATCGAGCTACTTGGCAACAGATCCTGTATGTATAAGGTTTTTGGAGTCCTGTTGGAACTTAATTTCGTTCTACATCTAAACAGCCCGGCCAATTTATTTTTTATTTTTGTCTACTACTGCACTCACGAAAACATATCTCTTTTGCTTTATTACTTTGCTGTTATTTACTAATTTCATATTCCTCGCCTTGCTCAAACTTCTGCACATTGTATATCTCTGTATCTTAGCTTATTTGTTTGCCTTGATTTCGACACACGGTTTCAAAGAAAATGGTCAATTAGGGACGCTCATATTGTCGAGAAACCGAGAAAAATTTCTAGATATGTCATGGTAAATTTTGAGGTGTGGCCTTTTGAAGGAATTGTTTTCCACTAACTGTGACCATATTTGAAAAAATTCGGGATCTCCGGGACGGAATTAAGAGGCGTTCTCGCTGAAGACGTGTTGTCGTCATGTATGTATGTAACAAACATACTCGGACCTTAAGTTTTTTGTATTGCCCTAAAGATAACACATATTCGCCGAGAATTTTATATCTTTGATTGGCTAGACATGAGCATGAACACAATAAGTTTTTGGGGCGGTACCTAGATGTCAAAATTTCATCTTTCATCTTAAAACTTTTTTTTTCAAAAGTTTTTTTTTTTTCCAATAATGATCATTTTTCAAACGGTTTTTCATTATAACGTTTTTTTAGCAAGAGTTTTTTTTTATAGCGGCTTTTTGTTTAAAGAAATTTCTTAGCGTTGCTGATAAATGATTTTTTTCAGAAGTTTTTTCTGACAATGGTTTTTTAATATAAAATGTTATATCAAAACGATTTTTAATATTACGATTTTTCATAATAAACATTTTTTGAAATGAAGATTTTCTTCATAAAAGTTTTTTTTTATAAAGGATTTTTCATCATAAAATAGACCTTGTTAATTTTAAACGTCATTTGAATTTTGAATACTTTTAGAAGTTACTATCCTTGAACTAAGTAAAAAATAGGGTACTAACGAGTGCCACTAAAGCTCGCGAAAATCCAAGGGCGCCAGTTTAGCCTGCATTTGACTCGTAAGCAAGGTCAATTGTATAATCATAAGAAAATGAGAATTGAGGAATCAGGTGATTAACTTGAAAAAATGGAAAATGTTGGCTCATTTCAAATGGGTTACGTTCAGACAGACAAGCAAGTATCAATCTGGAGAGAAGAGCATCGATACTATGTTTGCACTGCCAAAGGTTGCAAACTTAAAGGTTACTGCAGCAACGGAATCTTCTCACTCAGTGCTGATACTTCCCATGGCCATTCAAAAGAAGAAGCGGACATCTTAACTCAAGTCAAGTTTCAGAAGCTAAAAATGGTCAAATGGCGGAAGAGAAATTTGAGCTAACCTTTCGCGAAATTTTTTGGTAAAGTTCGAATAGAAAAAACAAATATCTACATGGACTTTTTCCAATGCCGAAACATAATGAAAAGTCGCCGGCGCAATGCTCTACCCGAGACACCGAATCCGAATAGCTATCCAGATCTCTCGAATATGTTGGAAAATGATCCGAAAGGTTCAATTTTTGCTTCAATTAAAGGCCGCATTTTCTATCATAAAATGATGCAGAATGATGAAGAATTTGCGTTAATTTTCGTAAATCCTCAAAAGGCTGAGCTTGACAATTTTGATGATTTCCACGTCGATGGAACAGTTGCTATAAATGGTTTTATCAATTTCTGGTCATTTAAAAAGTATAACAAAGTAAGTTGAAATAAATATTAGCGAAACATAATATTGTGACCTATTTATTATTTTAGTTCTATCCATTCATTTTTCTTCTGATGACAGCTAAAACAACAATGGCTCTTTACACATTATGCTTTGAGTATCTTCGGAATGAGGTCAACGTTAAGATTCAACGATGCGCAATCAATTCGCAATTACACATTCATTTTAGGTAACGACAGTATCTACGTGTATAACAAATCTGATCGAACAAACAATCCACAAGAATCTTTCCATAAACAACTAAATAAGTATAGTTGGGAAAGCTATAAAAATGGGAAAGCATCCAGGTATTTAGCCTTCCTACACAAGATAATAAAAGTCTGCGACAATGGTCGACTTGACTACATAAAAGCTGTTACTACAAAAAATGTATTACCTAGTGCGCTTAAGAAGAAAAAATCTATTTGCCAAGCAACATCGAAGTGAGCAAAACGCGCGGCCACTTAGTGCCCATTAGAAAAATATACCAAAAACCCTATAAAATTTATTGGTTTTTATTATTGACTGGCTGACTGACTCTCAATCTCTCTCTCTTCGTCTCTCTCCCTGCCTATCCATGTGATCAGCGAAAATATATAGGTATATGATTTACACGAATATGTACACTCAATATTCTTACAGTATTTACACGAATATGTACACTGAATATGTTCTCAAATTTTCTAATTTCAATTATTTCAGCTCAACGTGACCTGGAATTCGTCAATACTCCTCTTTATCTTCCACAGTAGACTACAACATATGAGCCGTCGGCTAATAATGTGGTCATAATGGAGCTCAATGACTCACTTAAAAACACAGCTGAGGAGACTGGTGATGTTGAATATGAGCAGCTAGTGCTAATCGATCTGACGTTACAAGAGGAAACACGTGAACGTCAATGTCTCTAAAGATCAACAAGAGCCTGAAAATAAAATTACTGTGTTTGCTGAATTAGATGAGATTGACTTTGGAATCAATCGACTCAGTCAATCCGCCAGCAAAAAAGCCACGCAAAGACACACCAAGGCTCGTGAAGGCTCAACGTAGTGAAAATATTGATCTAACCAAGAAATAAAAAATATACAGACAGTTACCAGGAAATCCCTTGGAACCAAACAATGGGGATTATAAAGCAAGAATCTCTGACAGCAATCGACTTATCAAAAAGAGTTTGCTTAAAAATCCTTGGTTTCCTTCCAATTTCCCGATACATCCTTCTGTCTTAGCTAGGGTGTCCCTTTTTTCCCAAGGCAAAAGCGTGACCACCTCTCCCCCTTCCCCGCCTATGTCTTCTGAAAACGATTTTTAGGCCATTTTTCTTCTGAAATAAATTCTAGTCACAAATTTAAAAAAAAATGTATTTTTGATCGAATTTGATATTTTGTTTATTTCTTATACTTTTCGGAGCTCAAAACTTTCTCCAAAAAAGGCGTGTTTGATTTGATGTGGTCATAAAACTGCGTGCAATTCAGATCTGAATTGTACTGAATGCTCAGATAGTTTCTAACTGTGTCAATTTTCATGTGGCTTTTGTTGTCATCCCAAATATTATTGGTTAGCGATTGTTAGTTAGTGGTTAGTTGATGTATCTGGTAGGCAAAAGGCAAACTCGACTAATCTTTCTAAGCCGTAGAGTTGGTAAAATCTAGGAAAAGCGTGAAAAATCGAGGGTAAAGCGTGAGCGTGAATTTCGGGAAAAAGCGTCGTATTTTGGATTTTTCCAAGGCAAAACTGCTCGCAAGCAAAAATGTTGGGGCGGGGCTTTTGCGCGAAATAATGAAAAAAAAAAGAAGAAATTTGACAGGATGGAAATAGTGGAAGCGGAATACTTAGAGGACTATGATGATGAAGTTGAAGACGGTGTTAAGAGCAGATATTGATGCCTCATCAATATAGGCAAAGTAGTCATTGCCTGACAACATGAGTTGATAAAATATAAAAAGTGAAATATAGTTGAAATGAATTACTTAAACATTATTGAGTTCAAATAAATAAAATAAACAACTTTGCTCATAACCAAATTTCTGACCCCGTGGCTCAGACCGTGGTTAAACATTCTGCTCAAAATGTTTTCTAAATTGTGGAAATGTTATCGATGCAGTATGGGCTTAAAATATTTTTAATTTTGAAAATTCAATCAACCATCAAAGCCAATTCAACCATCAACGGCTTACTGGAATCATCTCGATCCTGGTACAATACCAGACGCTACCAGAATACTGTCACAAGCAGAACAGCGTTTGTTGGAACGAATTCATGCCTTCGTTAGAGTTATTAGGTTCTATAGAAATGATATAGTTTTTTTTTTTTAATTACTAGATTATATTTATTTCAGTTTCTAACAATACATAGATGGAAAATGTGACGATTTCAGAGAAATAAATTCTGACACGACCCCAATAGGCTGACGCCTCTTGAATGGGTTCGTTGGAGTTTCATTAAACAAAATTTCTAGGTTAGCAGTTAAATTCGACAGTCAAAACTCTGGTGGATGGTTCCTCTATGCTGTTGCGAGTGAGCCATGCTCCCTTATCAATGTGCCCTTCATTTGTTGTTTTTCCGAAAGTGCATTTGGTACTCCGCATCGAGGCGAAAGTGTTTTGTTCACACACGATGTTTTCTAGATTCACATTTTCGTAAAAGTTGTTGTATTTAAGACAACAACATGGGCTAAGCGCCCATTAAATACTGTCACTGTTTTTGAGTTTTACTGTTAAATACTGTTATTGAGTTTTTTTAGGGTTCTGCTATTTTACTAAGGGATCCCAACTAATTATGTAATTAAAACTTTTGGCGACAACTCCTGCTTTCTTCAGCCTGATTATTAAGCTTATTAAATTTTAAAATAAAAATGTAACAAAATCACACGTATGCAGTAAAAAATTCACCCATTTATATACCGTTATAAGGAAATTCGAAATTAAATTTGAATCAATCACAAACCAGCCAAATTAATAAAACCTCAAAAAAATAAATTACTTATGTATATCAACTTAAATCTAAACTAAGCAAATTTAAAATCTTAACATGAGTGAAAACAAGTGTTTTTCTTGCGCCTACTGCAGGAATCAGAAGAATCAGTGAAAGTGATTGCTTTACGAGTAATTAATCAAAACATTCATTTAGCCACAAAATAAAATAATATTATTTCCACGCAACAATCCCGATTCATATCAGAAATGGCTAGAAGCTCTTGAAATCATTGAAAATTTTGATTGCGAAAATTCACCACATATGATAGAATATTTATGAGCAATATAGTAACCAGAGAAGACCAATTTACTTCCTGACGCTGTTCCTATCAAGAAAGAAGCAATACGTTTGAAAGATATAGGAAGCCATGGAAACTCTCTCTGTCAAGAAAAAGAAAATGTAGAAGCATCATTAAATATTGAAGAAAAAACTGTGGAAATCAACAACTTTAAAGACTTTTTTTTATTCACAAACAAATGCAGCGCGAAAACTTCAAAAAATGCTCTTATAAAATCTTTAGTTCATTGTAAATTGAGACAAAAAATAGAAGACGGAGAAAATCTAAAAAAAAAAAACAGTCTAAAACTGAGACAGTTAAGAATGCGCTGAACAAACAGTTTGGAAGGTCGACAATTAACTCTTTGAAACTTCTGCTTTGAAAGTTCCAGGTGTGATTACTTTAAGTAAGAGCTTTGAGAGCTAAGTAATTATAATAATACTTTAATTTTAGAATTTCTACTTGAACGCGCTAACAACAATTTTGAAAAAGGATTAATTTCTAGGTAAGAAGAAATGCCCCGAATCTTTGAAAACATTTGCTATGCCATCACTCTACACTACAATATTTTAATTCAGAGCTCGTCCTTTATTCAAAATCCATATTTCCTATATGATATAGGTCACACGCTACCAAGGTTGTTTATTTTAGGTTGTTTTATTTGTTTTTTTTTTTTTTTTTTTTTTATATATGCCTTGCATGCTACTTAAGAGAAAAGACATCGGCAAAATTTTTTCGTTTGTAATAAAAAAAAAACACCAAGAAACAGTCACATCGAGAACATTTGATTTCCAAAATCGCCGAAAACTTCGCTAAGGTGAAGTATTTTCACTCACTGAGATTGAGAAATGAAGAATACAGTTTAAATATCAGTTCCAAATTTCGTCGCTTGCCAATTTTTATGGGACAGTAGGTTAAAGAAATGTTCTACATTATTAAAATAAAAACTCTCAACATTTGTTTATCTTTTAGTTTAGAAAATCCTCAACACCAAGCAAGGTAGGACGGACTAACCCAATACATTAAAAGAAATCAAGTTTACGACTAACCAAAGTAGCAGTTTTGATCTGGCAACAGGGTAAATCGTAGGGTTTTTTTCGACTTTTTCGACATTTTTTTTAAACCTGATTGGGTCGAAAATAAACAGAAACAACTTTGATTTTTTCCCCATTTTCACTCGTTTTCCACACGTCTGAATACCGATGCGCTTGAGAATTTTTTTTTTACAGCTTCGTTGAAGACAAGTGATTTGATTGGAAGCATTTCAATCACCTAAAATGATTATATTAGGGAAAAATACGGCTGCGCATAAGTCCCATAAGAATACAGTTGAATGTTTATATATATACTGAGTTCATATTTCACAAACTGTTCGTGTCATTTGAGTGTCATTTGAGCTAATTTCCAAGATCTAATGAACCTGACAACTCGGGCGAATCTAACGCAGACAGTGAAGCAACATTGTCATAGAAGACATTGAGTATCTGGTTCAACATATTTGCGAAGCTGACGGAAGCGAATATGTTTCTGGTTGGTCGGCATAAAATTACGTAGAGTTTCCATACATGGAATGTTTCACATACAAATTGAAAGAAACTGAAGAAAAGACATTTGTGAATGAGTTGTCCTTTGGAGGGTTAACAAAGCCATCAGAGCATTGGCTCAAACAGTATAATCTTTTGGATAATGCTTTTAACAATTATCATGGAACAGTTGACAGCAATATAAAATTTCATCGTAACGAAAATGGCTCAATTGCATCACGTCCTTTTGGAAGACTTTATCGTATTTCATGTGAGCAGTTTAGTTGTGAAGATGACGATCAGACAGATCTTGAATCAGAAACGTACATCCATGAAAAAATAATCGAGAATGATTGAGCAATTGAGGAAGAAACGAGCAGTTAAAAAAAACGCAAGGGTTGGAACGAAATGCTGAACTTTCCGAAAACGAGCAGGCAAAATATATTTTGAGCTTATAATCTTTAAATGAATTGGTCCTAAATTACAGTTTCGTTTATTGTTGTCTCCAAAGAAGCGCAAGATCATCATCAGAAATCGAATTGGAATTTAGTCACACGCAGGATCTAAAGGACAGCGAGTATGAAGGCAATATGGTAGAAAGTGGGTGTATCTGAATTTCTGGTAAAGGCAACGAAAGATCAAAGAAAATTAAGTCGAATTTCCAGTAACAAAGCTTATTTAGCTAGGTTATTTTAAATTGATTTATTTTGTGTATTTTATTTATATATGTATTTATGTTTTAATAAAGACTGAATTATTTTGTTAATTGTCATTGTTAACTTACACTAACATCCAATTGCGTAAAACTAGAAAACGCTCCATAGCTCTATGAAGAATGGAATGCTGAGCTCGATGTGTAGTCAATTTGAAATGACATCCACATTGCTTGACATCACGATTCAGTGTTCAAATTTGAGTTCAGTAATAGCTAGCGGACTACAGAGGTTGGCCATCTCGTTCTTGCCACATAAACACAGTCACAGGTTGGACGTGTCCAAACACGATGTAGGTAATTTTGCTGTTTCCCTAAAATGATTATTTTGAGTATTTTTTTTTTGTTAAATAACGCGGAAAACGAGTGAAAATGGGGAAAAAATCAAAGTGGTTTTTGTTTATTTTCAGTGATCGAAAAGTTGTGAAGAGCAACCGCTTTTTCCCGAAGAATGAAAATGAATGATCGGCAAATTTGAGAGCGACTCTCTTTTTTCAACTCTCACTCAACTAATTTTTTCAGATTTTTGAAAAGAGTGAAGAAATGATCTACTGAGTTTTTCACTTTTTTTCAAATCGGGAGTTTGGACTAGAATCATTTCTTCAATTCATTTCTTCAATTCATTTATTTTTGTGAATACTCACTCACACATTGAAGAGTGTTTGTATTGGGATTGGAATTGGAAAAACAAATAAAATGGATTTAAATAAAGATTTACCGGAAACATCGTCTTTTGCCGATGAAAGCATAACCATAGAAGACCCAAGAGCACCCTGGCTTTGTGTATTTGAAAGATTACCTACATCGACCATTTGCAAACTTTGTCCAGTGGCAAAAAAAACCAATGAAAGGCTTCAGTAGGTCAAATTTGAGCCGTCATATGAAGACTGTCCATCCAGCACAAGCCAAAGCATTAAATTGCCCAGGGCGCAACCAAACAAAGCAAACCATCAAAGAATGTGGAAGCGATCCCAAAAAACCAAAAACGATGCAAAGAGGCGAATATATTCACAAATGTGTGATGCTTGTTTCGATACACATGCATCCATTATCGTTGTTGAGCTGTCAACCCTTCCGAGATCTTACGTATATTCATGCTTCTAATGCTAATATGGTAATCAATTCAACTAATATCACAGGTTATCTTCAAAAAACTGCTCAAACCATACGAGATCTCATAAAAGATGAAGTGCGACATAAAATGATATCCCTTAAGCTAGATATAGCAACAAGACAACATCGAAGCATGCTCGCTCTAAATATTCAATACTACAGTGCAACACATCAAAAGATTGTTATTCGTACACTAGGTTTCGTTGAATTAAAAAATCGTCATACCGCCATATATTTGGAAACCGTCATAAATGAAATCTTCGAAACCTACAACATTGATAAACGAAACATATATTCATATACGCCAGATAATGGAGCAAATATGATAAGCCTTGCAGCCCTTTTGAAATCGAAGCAGCAAAGCCTTTTACTAAGCGATGAGCTTGTACAGCAACGTGAAGAAGCATTAGCTGAGTGGGAAGAAGATGATGAATTCACCGAGATTTTCAACGATACTAGCGAAGTTGAAAATCTGGTCACTGGCAGCGTGACCAATCCATTAGCTACTATGACATTGGTAAGATGTTTCGCTCATATATTGCAACTAGCTGTACATGATGCACTTGTGTGGCAGTGATTTATTCGATAAAGTTCGTTTAGTCGTAAAAGCACTAAAGGGCGACCGGTTTAAGGAGTTTTTTAGAAGCTATAAAATCCCTAAACCAACACTTGACGTCAATACACGTTGGAATTCAACATTCGCAATGGTTGAATCCCTTCAAAAAATCAGACCCGATATGGAGGATTACTACTCAAAATTTCCGTCAATGGAAAAAGGTGCAAAATTGAATGATGAAGAATGGGAAAGCATGAAACAGTTCCAAGCAACATACAAGCCTGCTTTTGCTTGTACTCTTAAGTTACAAACCGTTCAAATGACGCTGAGTAAGTTGTGGCTATTAAAAAGTGTTATAGTATTTTATTAATATGACACTGTTTTGTTTAGCGGATTTCTACTTTACTTGGCTTGATTGTCAGTTTGAACTCAGACAAGCTGCCGATGAAGGTAACGAGTACGCCAAGAATTTAAGCGAAAAGTTTCGGGAACGAAGCCAGAAGCTCATGGTTAATGATGCAATACTTTCTGCAATGTATGCCGACCCGAGAACTAATTATTGGCATAGTTGGTACCTTACTGACGCTACGAAGGCGCGTGCAGAAGTTAGTAAACACATTATAAAGGAATATTTTTCGTACATTCAATGATTCGAATTTTTATTCCAGACACATCTTCTCAAGACGCTGAAGCAAATACAGCTAAACAGATTGGCATTTTCAGGCAGAACCCAGAAAGTTTTTCAAGAACAAGTGTATTTAACCGAATTTGAAATGTTCATTCGAGCTGAAATACATGCCATGGAACGAAAAGAGAACTAGTTGCGGCGCATACTCATTCTGATGAAGTTTTATTAGCAAAAATTAGGAAACTCGGCGACAGAGAAAAGGCAGTAATGGAAATGAATGCATTTAAATATTATGAATATAGCAAGCATGTAGACCCTGATATGTTTAATCTTGCTGTCACTGTTTTGGCGACACAAGTCAGTGTTGAGCGAGCTTTTTCCGCATTGGCAGCCTTATTAACATATAAGAGAACAAGACTGGCTGAACCCAAAATCGATGATATCATGACAATTAATTTAAACAATGATCTCTTGGACTTTGTTAATTTCCATGATATGTCTTAAACAATTTAAATAACAATAATACAAAAATTCGTAAGAAATAAAATCCTTAGCAAACTTATAAAACACTTTATTTATTACATAGTATAATAATACAATTTTATTGAAAATTAAGGAGATATAATTAAAAAATTAAAAAAATATAATGTGCCATAGAAAAGAAAAATTTATTTTATTATTCAGATTTTTTTTCTTCTTCTTTATTCACTCAACTCATTTATTTGGTATTTGGTATTTATTGTGAATTTCGATATAGTGTGTACATAAGAGCTGGAGCTCTTTTTCAAATGAAATTACATCTTCTCGTACACACAAACAACAGATTAGAAAATAATAAAAAATGAAGATTCAAATGGAAAATTAAACACAGCCACAAAACAAAACGAAACTAAATCAAAAATTTGACAGCTCAGCCAACATAAGGGAAAAGGAAAAGGGAAGGAAAGGAAAAAAAGGAAAGGCAGGGTAAGATACATAAAAAATAAACCCATAAGTAAATCAGCCTTAAACTTATTTTATCCGCTACCGGCGAGGAAAGTCCAACATTTGCTTTTGAACTTGGAAAAGGAATCAATGTCTCTAATCTCATCAGGAAGAGTATTCCAAAGAATAGGGGCGCTGACAAAAAAAGAGCGTTCTCTAGCTTTAGTGAAATGACAGGGAACATTAAGCAGTCTATGACGAGGAAACTTAGGAAATAAAATTTTTTGGTAAAGATGAAAAGGGGATTTAGTAACAAGCTAACAAGCAATTTATGGAGAAAAGTACAAACACAGAATTTACAGTAGGTTTCCACGTCACAGCCAAGAATAGAGCTCTTAACATTAAAAACAGAGTCAAATTTTCTTAGATTATGAGCATATCTCAGGCATGCGTTAAAACATTTATTGATACGGTCCCAAAGGTTTCTGGAGCAGGTTAGATAGAGATTACTGCAGTAAGTAAAAAGAGGAATTAGCAGCACCTGAACCAACCGGAGTCGAGTTCTTTTAGGGGTAAACATTTGAGATCTTCTGAGCATCGCCAGGCAACCGTAGACCTTAGAAAGCATGAAACTAATGTGAGTTTCCCAACTTAGTTTCGAATCAATGATGACTCCAAGATCTCTTGCACTAGGGAAAAGTTCAATGGTTTGTCCGTCAAGTGAAACAACGGGCGCAGAGCCAGGAACAGACCCACAAAATAGCATAGCTTTAGATTTTAAGGGATTAATTTTAAAAGAATTAGCTTTCGCCCAGACTGAAACCTTTATAAGGTTTTCATTCATTCTGGCTACACAGGAATCTAAATTAAAATCCGCTGATAAAATTTGTGTATCATCCGCAAAAAGAGTAGGTTTGTCAATTAGAAAATCAGGAAGATCATTTATATAGAGAGAAAAAAGAATAGGTGAGAGAATTCCTCCCTGGGGAACACCAGAAGTAATCTCACGAGGAAGAGAAAACTTACTGTCATCCATCTTAATCTATCTTGATTGATTCTAAATTCTTATCAATGATGTGCTCCGTAGACAGCAACTGCACTTTCTCGATGAATTTCATCTCTACTTCAATTTTATATATTTCATATCGCTCCACGCCCTCCTTAGGCAATGACGCTCTTGACAATGTATCGGAGATGTAAAAATCTCCGGAACAAATTCCAGCTTGGCAGATGATTTCTGAAGCATCAACAACATGACTTGAATTCTCTTTGATGCCGAGAGAATAGGCTTCTTGAAAATTCCCAGCAGAGGACGATGATCAGTTCCGACAATGACATTTGAATTGCCGACAATGTACTGGTCAAATCGTTTGCAACCATAAGTAATAGCTAGCAGCTCCTTGTAAATCTGAGAATATGCCCTTTCGGTTAGCGTCAAAACTCTGTTTTTTGTATGCAACTCCGGGGATGGCGCTGTCCCAATTCTCCTCCACAATTCCTTCAGCGTACACTAACTTTCGAAGTTCTTCCGTTTCCGAGCTCAGATCCCTCAGAAATTTTGCTAAATATGTCGGCATTTCCAACGATATACATATACGGCATTTCCATCGGCATCGATATACGGCTTCCATAGACTCTGGAATTGGCAGTTCCACTATGGCTTTTACTTTTTCGGGATCAGGCTTAGTTCCTTCACTAGTAGTGACACGACCGTAAAAAGGCAGACTCTCTTTGAGTAGCTCCATCCTATCTCTATTTAGTCTAATGCCGCCAGCATCCACACGCTCCGACAAACTAGTAAGATTCTGATTATGATCTTTAATTGCTTCCCTCATGGTGTCACCAACACCATAAACTAGTAGATCATCCGCAATTACCTCAAAAACCCTTGAGGCCCACCAGAATTTGATTTTGCTTCATTTGGAAAATTTCATGTATGATGAAGAATTTGCGTTAATTTTCGTAAATCCTCAAAAGGCTGAGCTTGACAATTTTGATGATTTCCACGTCGATGGAACAGTTGCTATAAATGGTTTTATCAATTTCTGGTCATTTAAAAAGTATAACAAAGTAAGTTGAAATAAATATTAGCGAAACATAATATTGTGACCTATTTATTATTTTAGTTCTATCCATTCATTTTTCTTCTGATGACAGCTAAAACAACAATGGCTCTTTACACATTATGCTTTGAGTATCTTCGGAATGAGGTCAACGTTAAGATTCAACGATGCGCAATCAATTCGCAATTACACATTCATTTTAGGTAACGACAGTATCTACGTGTATAACAAATCTGATCGAACAAACAATCCACAAGAATCTTTCCATAAACAACTAAATAAGTATAGTTGGGAAAGCTATAAAAATGGGAAAGCTAGCCTTCCTACACAAGATAATAAAAGTCTGCGACAATGGTCGACTTGACTACATAAAAGCTGTTACTACAAAAAATGTATTACCTAGTGCGCTTAAGAAGAAAAAATCTATTTGCCAAGCAACATCGAAGTGAGCAAAACGCGCGGCCACTTAGTGTCCCCATTAGAAAAATATACCAAAAACCCTATAAAATTTATTGGTTTTTATTATTGACTGGCTGACTGACTCTCAATCTCCCTCTCTTCGTCTCTCTCCCTGCCTATCCATGTGATCAGCGAAAATATATAGGTATATGATTTACACGAATATGTACACTCAATATTCTTACAGTATTTACACGAATATGTACACTGAATATGTTCTCAAATTTTCTAATTTCAATTATTTCAGCTCAACGTGACCCGGAATTCGTCAATACTCCTCTTTATCTTCCACAGTAGACTACAAGATGAGCCGTCGGCTAATAATGTGGTCATAATGGAGCTCAATGACTCACTTAAAAACACAGCTGAAGAGACTGGTGATGTTGAATATGAGCAGCTAGTGCTAATCGATCTGACGTTACAAGAGGAAACACGTGAACGTCAATGTCTCTAAAGATCAACAAGAGCCTGAAAATAAAATTACTGTGTTTGCTGAATTAGATGAGATTGACTTTGGAATCAATCGACTCAGTCAATCCGCCAGCAAAAAAGCCACGCAAAGACACACCAAGGCTCGTGAAGGCTCAACGTAGTAAAAATATTGATCTAACCAAGAAATAAAAATATACAGACAGTTACCAGGAAATCCCTTGGAACCAAACAATGGGGATTATAAAGCAAGAATCTCTGACAGCAATCGACTTATCAAAAAGAGTTTGCTTAAAAATCCTTGGTTTCCTTCCAATTTCCCGATACATCCTTCTGTCTTAGCTAGGGTGTCCCTTTTTTCCCAAGGCAAAAGCGTGACCACCTCTCCCCCTTCCCCGCCTATGTCTTCTGAAAACGATTTTTAGGCCATTTTTCTTCTGAAATAAATTCTAGTCACAAATTTAAAAAAAAATGTATTTTTGATCGAATTTGATATTTTGTTTATTTCTTATACTTTTCGGAGCTCAAAACTTTCTCCAAAAAAGGCGTGTTTGATTTGATGTGGTCATAAAACTGCGTGCAATTCAGATCTGAATTGTACTGAATGCTCAGATAGTTTCTAACTGTGTCAATTTTCATGTGGCTTTTGTTGTCATCCCAAATATTATTGGTTAGCGATTGTTAGTTAGTGGTTAGTTGATGTATCTGGTAGGCAAAAGGCAAACTCGACTAATCTTTCTAAGCCGTAGAGTTGGTAAAATCTAGGAAAAGCGTGAAAAATCGAGGGTAAAGCGTGAGCGTGAATTTCGGGAAAAAGCGTCGTATTTTGGATTTTTCCAAGGCAAAACTGCTCGCAAGCAAAAATGTTGGGGCGGGGCTTTTGCGCGAAATAATGAAAAAAAAAGAAGAAATTTGACAGGATGGAAATAGTGGAAGCGGAATACTTAGAGGACTATGATGATGAAGTTGAAGACGGTGTTAAGAGCAGATATTGATGCCTCATCAATATAGGCAAAGTAGTCATTGCCTGACAACATGAGTTGATAAAATATAAAAAGTGAAATATAGTTGAAATGAATTACTTAAACATTATTGAGTTCAAATAAATAAAATAAACAACTTTGCTCATAACCAAATTTCTGACCCCGTGGCTCAGACCGTGGTTAAACATTCTGCTCAAAATGTTTTCTAAATTGTGGAAATGTTATCGATGCAGTATGGGCTTAAAATATTTTTAATTTTGAAAATTCAATCAACCATCAAAGCCAATTCAACCATCAACGGCTTACTGGAATCATCTCGATCCTGGTACAATACCAGACGCTACCAGAATACTGTCACAAGCAGAACAGCGTTTGTTGGAACGAATTCATGCCTTCGTTAGAGTTATTAGGTTCTATAGAAATGATATAGTTTTTTTTTTTTAATTACTAGATTATATTTATTTCAGTTTCTAACAATACATAGATGGAAAATGTGACGATTTCAGAGAAATAAATTCTGACACGACCCCAATAGGCTGACGCCTCTTGAATGGGTTCGTTGGAGTTTCATTAAACAAAATTTCTAGGTTAGCAGTTAAATTCGACAGTCAAAACTCTGGTGGATGGTTCCTCTATGCTGTTGCGAGTGAGCCATGCTCCCTTATCAATGTGCCCTTCATTTGTTGTTTTTCCGAAAGTGCATTTGGTACTCCGCATCGAGGCGAAAGTGTTTTGTTCACACACGATGTTTTCTAGATTCACATTTTCGTAAAAGTTGTTGTATTTAAGACAACAACATGGGCTAAGCGCCCATTAAATACTGTCACTGTTTTTGAGTTTTACTGTTAAATACTGTTATTGAGTTTTTTTAGGGTTCTGCTATTTTACTAAGGGATCCCAACTAATTATGTAATTAAAACTTTTGGCGACAACTCCTGCTTTCTTCAGCCTGATTATTAAGCTTATTAAATTTTAAAATAAAAATGTAACAAAATCACACGTATAGAACTGATGCAGTAAAAAATTCACCCATTTATATACCGTTATAAGGAAATTCGAAATTAAATTTGAATCAATCACAAACCAGCCTAAGTAATAAAACCTCAAAAAAATAAATTACTTATGTATATCAACTTAAATCTAAACTAAGCAAATTTAAAATCTTAACATGAGTGAAAACAAGTGTTTTTCTTGCGCCTACTGCAGGAATCAGAAGAATCAGTGAAAGTGATTGCTTTACGAGTAATTAATCAAAACATTCATTTAGCCACAAAATAAAATAATATTATTTCCACGCAACAATCCCGATTCATATCAGAAATGGCTAGAAGCTCTTGAAATCATTGAAAATTTTGATTGCGAAAATTCACCACATATGATAGAATATTTATGAGCAATATAGTAACCAGAGAAGACCAATTTACTTCCTGACGCTGTTCCTATCAAGAAAGAAGCAATACGTTTGAAAGATATAGGAAGCCATGGAAACTCTCTCTGTCAAGAAAAAGAAAATGTAGAAGCATCATTAAATATTGAAGAAAAAACTGTGGAAATCAACAACTTTAAAGACTTTTTTTTATTCACAAACAAATGCAGCGCGAAAACTTCAAAAAATGCTCTTATAAAATCTTTAGTTCATTGTAAATTGAGACAAAAAATAGAAGACGGAGAAAATCTAAAAAAAAAACAGTCTAAAACTGAGACAGTTAAGAATGCGCTGAACAAACAGTTTGGAAGGTCGACAATTAACTCTTTGAAACTTCTGCTTTGAAAGTTCCAGGTGTGATTACTTTAAGTAAGAGCTTTGAGAGCTAAGTAATTATAATAATACTTTAATTTTAGAATTTCTACTTGAACGCGCTAACAACAATTTTGAAAAAGGATTAATTTCTAGGTAAGAAGAAATGCCCCGAATCTTTGAAAACATTTGCTATGCCATCACTCTACACTACAATATTTTAATTCAGAGCTCGTCCTTTATTCAAAATCCATATTTCCTATATGATATAGGTCACACGCTACCAAGGTTGTTTATTTTAGGTTGTTTTATTTGTTTTTTTTTTTTTTTTTTTTTATATACTGCCTTGCATGCTACTTAAGAGAAAAGACATCGGCAAAATTTTTTCGTTTGTAATAAAAAAAAACACCAAGAAACAGTCACATCGAGAACATTTGATTTCCAAAATCGCCGAAAACTTCGCTAAGGTGAAGTATTTTCACTCACTGAGATTGAGAAATGAAGAATACAGTTTAAATATCAGTTCCAAATTTCGTCGCTTGCCAATTTTTATGGGACAGTAGGTTAAAGAAATGTTCTACATTATTAAAATAAAAACTCTCAACATTTGTTTATCTTTTAGTTTAGAAAATCCTCAACACCAAGCAAGGTAGGACGGACTAACCCAATACATTAAAAGAAATCAAGATTACGACTAACCAAAGTAGCAGTTTTGATCTGGCAACAGGGTAAATCGTAGGGTTTTTTTCGACTTTTTCGACATTTTTTTTAAACCTGATTGGGTCGATTTTTTTTTCCCCATTTTCACTCGTTTTCCACACGTCTGAATACCGATGCGCTTGAGAATTTTTTTTTTACAGCTTCGTTGAAGAAAAGTGATTTGATTGGAAGCATTTCAATCACCTAAAATGATTATATTAGGGAAAAATACGGCTGCGCATAAGTCCCATAAGAATACAGTTGAATGTTTATATATATACTGAGTTCATATTTCACAAACTGTTCGTGTCATTTGAGTGTCATTTGAGCTAATTTCCAAGATCTAATGAACCTGACAACTCGGGCGAATCTAACGCAGACAGTGAAGCAACATTGTCAGCAATAGAAGACATTGAGGAAGAGGCGCAGTATCTGGTTCAACATATTTGCGAAGCTGACGGAAGCGAATATGTTTCTGGTTGGTCGGCATAAAATTACGTAGAGTTTCCATACATGGAATGTTTCACATACAAATTGAAAGAAACTGAAGAAAAGACATTTGTGAATGAGTTGTCCTTTGGAGGGTTAACAAAGCCATCAGAGCATTGGCTCAAACAGTATAATCTTTTGGATAATGCTTTTAACAATTATCATGGAACAGTTGACAGCAATATAAAATTTCATCGTAACGAAAATGGCTCAATTGCATCACGTCCTTTTGGAAGACTTTATCGTATTTCATGTGAGCAGTTTAGTTGTGAAGATGACGATCAGACAGATCTTGAATCAGAAACGTACATCCATGAAAAAATAATCGAGAATGATTGAGCAATTGAGGAAGAAACGAGCAGTTAAAAAAAACGCAAGGGTTGGAACGAAATGCTGAACTTTCCGAAAACGAGCAGGCAAAATATATTTTGAGCTTATAATCTTTAAATGAATTGGTCCTAAATTACAGTTTCGTTTATTGTTGTCTCCAAAGAAGCGCAAGATCATCATCAGAAATCGAATTGGAATTTAGTCACACGCAGGATCTAAAGGACAGCGAGTATGAAGGCAATATGGTAGAAAGTGGGTGTATCTGAATTTCTGGTAAAGGCAACGAAAGATCAAAGAAAATTAAGTCGAATTTCCAGTAACAAAGCTTATTTAGCTAGGTTAGTTTAAATTGATTTATTTTGTGTATTTTATTTATATATGTATTTATGTTTTAATAAAGACTGAATTATTTTGTTAATTGTCATTGTTAACTTACACTAACATCCAATTGCGTAAAACTAGAAAACGCTCCATAGCTCTATGAAGAATGGAATGCTGAGCTCGATGTGTAGTCAATTTGAAATGACATCCACATTGCTTGACATCACGATTCAGTGTTCAAATTTGAGTTCAGTAATAGCTAGCGGACTACAGAGGTTGGCCATCTCGTTCTTGCCACATAAACACAGTCACAGGTTGGACGTGTCCAAACACGATGTAGGTAATTTTGCTGTTTCCCTAAAATGATTATTTTGAGTATTTTTTTTTTGTTAAATAACGCGGAAAACGAGTGAAAATGGGGAAAAAATCAAAGTGGTTTTTGTTTATTTTCAGTGATCGAAAAGTTGTGAAGAGCAACCGCTGTTTCCCGAAGAATGAAAATGAATGATCGGCAAATTTGAGAGCGACTCTCTTTTTTCAACTCTCACTCAACTAATTTTTTCAGATTTTTGAAAAGAGTGAAGAAATGATCTACTGAGTTTTTCACTTTTTTTCAAATCGGGAGTTTGGACTAGAATCATTTCTTCAATTCATTTCTTCAATTCATTTATTTTTGTGAATACTCACTCACACATTGAAGAGTGTTTGTATTGGGATTGGAATTGGAAAAACAAATAAAATGGATTTAAATAAAGATTTACCGGAAACATCGTCTTTTGCCGATGAAAGCATAACCATAGAAGACCCAAGAGCACCCTGGCTTTGTGTATTTGAAAGATTACCTACATCGACCATTTGCAAACTTTGTCCAGTGGCAAAAAAAACCAATGAAAGGCTTCAGTAGGTCAAATTTGAGCCGTCATATGAAGACTGTCCATCCAGCACAAGCCAAAGCATTAAATTGCCCAGGGCGCAACCAAACAAAGCAAACCATCAAAGAATGTGGAAGCGATCCCAAAAAACCAAAAACGATGCAAAGAGGCGAATATATTCACAAATGTGTGATGCTTGTTTCGATACACATGCATCCATTATCGTTGTTGAGCTGTCAACCCTTCCGAGATCTTACGTATATTCATGCTTCTAATGCTAATATGGTAATCAATTCAACTAATATCACAGGTTATCTTCAAAAAACTGCTCAAACCATACGAGATCTCATAAAAGATGAAGTGCGACATAAAATGATATCCTTAAGCTAGATATAGCAACAAGACAACATCGAAGCATGCTCGCTCTAAATATTCAATACTACAGTGCAACACATCAAAAGATTGTTATTCGTACACTAGGTTTCGTTGAATTAAAAAATCGTCATACCGCCATATATTTGGAAACCGTCATAAATGAAATCTTCGAAACCTACAACATTGATAAACGAAACATATATTCATATACGATACTAGCGAAGTTGAAAATCTGGTCACTGGCAGCGTGACCAATCCATTAGCTACTATGACATTGGTAAGATGTTTCGCTCATATATTGCAACTAGCTGTACATGATGCACTTGTGTGGCAGTGATTTATTCGATAAAGTTCGTTTAGTCGTAAAAGCACTAAAGGGCGACCGGTTTAAGGAGTTTTTTAGAAGCTATAAAATCCCTAAACCAACACTTGACGTCAATACACGTTGGAATTCAACATTCGCAATGGTGAATCCCTTCAAAAAATCAGACCCGATATGAGGATTACTACTCAAAATTTCCGTCAATGGAAAAAGGTGCAAAATTGAATGATGAAGAATGGGAAAGCATGAAACAGTTCCAAGCAACATACAAGCCTGCTTTTGCTTGTACTCTTAAGTTACAAACCGTTCAAATGACGCTGAGTAAGTTGTGGCTATTAAAAAGTGTTATAGTATTTTTATTATATGAGTAGGTCAAATTTGAGCCGTCATATGAAGACTGTCCATCCAGCACAAGCCAAAGCATTAAATTGCCCAGGGCGCAACCAAACAAAGCAAACCATCAAAGAATGTGGAAGCGATCCCAAAAAACCAAAAACGATGCAAGAGGCGAATATATTCACAAATGTGTGATGCTTGTTTCGATAACATGCATCCATTATCGTTGTTGAGCTGTCAACCCTTCCGAGATCTTACGTATATTCATGCTTCTAATGCTAATATGGTAATCAATTCAACTAATATCACAGGTTATCTTCAAAAAACTGCTCAAACCATACGAGATCTCATAAAGATGAAGTGCGACATAAATGATATCCCTTAAGCTAGATATAGCAACAAGACAACATCGAAGCATGCTCGCTCTAAATATTCAATACTACAGTGCAACACATCAAAAGATTGTTATTCGTACACTAGGTTCGTTGAATTAAAAAATCGTCATACCGCCATATATTTGGAAACCGTCATAAATGAAATCTTCGAAACCTACAACATTGATAAACGAAACATATATTCATATACGCCAGATAATGGAGCAAATATGATAAGCCTTGCAGCCCTTTTGAAATCGAAGCAGCAAAGCCTTTTACTAAGCGATGAGCTTGTACAGCAACGTGAAGAAGCATTAGCTGAGTGGGAAGAAGATGATGAATTCACCGAGATTTTCAACGATACTAGCGAAGTTGAAAATCTGGTCACTGGCAGCGTGACCAATCCATTAGCTACTATGACATTGGTAAGATGTTTCGCTCATATATTGCAACTAGCTGTACATGATGCACTTGTGTGGCAGTGATTTATTCGATAAAGTTCGTTTAGTCGTAAAAGCACTAAAGGGCGACCGGTTTAAGGAGTTTTTTAGAAGCTATAAAATCCCTAAACCAACACTTGACGTCAATACACGTTGGAATTCAACATTCGCAATGGTTGAATCCCTTCAAAAAATCAGACCCGATATGGAGGATTACTACTCAAAATTTCCGTCAATGGAAAAAGGTGCAAATTGAATGATGAAGAATGGGAAAGCATGAAACAGTTCCAAGCAACATACAAGCCTGCTTTTGCTTGTACTCTTAAGTTACAAACCGTTCAAATGACGCTGAGTAAGTTGTGGCTATTAAAAAGTGTTATAGTATTTTATTAATATGACACTGTTTTGTTTAGCGGATTTCTACTTTACTTGGCTTGATTGTCAGTTTGAACTCAGACAAGCTGCCGATGAAGGTAACGAGTACGCCAAGAATTTAAGCGAAAAGTTTCGGGAACGAAGCCAGAAGCTCATGGTTAATGATGCAATACTTTCTGCAATGTATGCCGACCCGAGAACTAATTATTGGCATAGTTGGTACCTTACTGACGCTACGAAGGCGCGTGCAGAAGTTAGTAAACACATTATAAAGGAATATTTTTCGTACATTCAATGATTCGAATTTTTATTCCAGACACATCTTCTCAAGACGCTGAAGCAAATACAGCTAAACAGATTGGCATTTTCAGGCAGAACCCAGAAAGTTTTTCAAGAACAAGTGTATTTAACCGAATTTGAAATGTTCATTCGAGCTGAAATACATGCCATGGAACGAAAAGAGAACTAGTTGCGGCGCATACTCATTCTGATGAAGTTTTATTAGCAAAAATTAGGAAACTCGGCGACAGAGAAAAGGCAGTAATGGAAATGAATGCATTTAAATATTATGAATATAGCAAGCATGTAGACCCTGATATGTTTAATCTTGCTGTCACTGTTTTGGCGACACAAGTCAGTGTTGAGCGAGCTTTTTCCGCATTGGCAGCCTTATTAACATATAAGAGAACAAGACTGGCTGAACCCAAAATCGATGATATCATGACAATTAATTTAAACAATGATCTCTTGGACTTTGTTAATTTCCATGATATGTCTTAAACAATTTAAATAACAATAATACAAAAATTCGTAAGAAATAAAATCCTTAGCAAACTTATAAAACACTTTATTTATTACATAGTATAATAATACAATTTTATTGAAAATTAAGGAGATATAATTAAAAAATTAAAAAAATATAATGTGCCATAGAAAAGAAAATTTATTTTATTATTCAGATTTTTTTTTCTTCTTCTTTATTCACTCAACTCATTTATTTGGTATTTGGTATTTATTGTGAATTTCGATATAGTGTGTACATAAGAGCTGGAGCTCTTTTTCAAATGAAATTACATCTTCTCGTACACACAAACAACAGATTAGAAAATAATAAAAAATGAAGATTCAAATGGAAAATTAAACACAGCCACAAAACAAAACGAAACTAAATCAAAAATTTGACAGCTCAGCCAACATAAGGGAAAGGAAAGGGAAGGAAAGGAAAAAAGGAAAGGCAGGGTAAGATACATAAAAAATAAACCCATAAGTAAATCAGCCTTAAACTTATTTTATCCGCTACCGGCGAGGAAAGTCCAACATTTGCTTTTGAACTTGGAAAAGGAATCAATGTCTCTAATCTCATCAGGAAGAGTATTCCAAAGAATAGGGGCGCTGACAAAAAAAGAGCGTTCTCTAGCTTTAGTGAAATGACAGGGAACATTAAGCAGTCTATGACGAGGAAACTTAGGAAATAAAATTTTTTGGTAAAGATGAAAAGGGGATTTAGTAACAAGCTAACAAGCAATTTATGGAGAAAAGTACAAACACAGAATTTACAGTAGGTTTCCACGTCACAGCCAAGAATAGAGCTCTTAACATTAAAAACAGAGTCAAATTTTCTTAGATTATGAGCATATCTCAGGCATGCGTTAAAACATTTATTGATACGGTCCCAAAGGTTTCTGGAGCAGGTTAGATAGAGATTACTGCAGTAAGTAAAAAGAGGAATTAGCAGCACCTGAACCAACCGGAGTCGAGTTCTTTTAGGGGTAAACATTTGAGATCTTCTGAGCATCGCCAGGCAACCGTAGACCTTAGAAAGCATGAAACTAATGTGAGTTTCCCAACTTAGTTTCGAATCAATGATGACTCCAAGATCTCTTGCACTAGGGAAAAGTTCAATGGTTTGTCCGTCAAGTGAAACAACGGGCGCAGAGCCAGGAACAGACCCACAAAATAGCATAGCTTTAGATTTTAAGGGATTAATTTTAAAAGAATTAGCTTTCGCCCAGACTGAAACCTTTATAAGGTTTCATTCATTCTGGCTACACAGGAATCTAAATTAAAATCCGCTGATAAAATTTGTGTATCATCCGCAAAAAGAGTAGGTTTGTCAATTAGAAAATCAGGAAGATCATTTATATAGAGAGAAAAAAGAATAGGTGAGAGAATTCCTCCCTGGGGAACACCAGAAGTAATCTCACGAGGAAGAGAAAACTTACTGTCATCCATCTTAATCTATCTTGATTGATTCTAAATTCTTATCAATGATGTGCTCCGTAGACAGCAACTGCACTTTCTCGATGAATTTCATCTCTACTTCAATTTTATATATTTCATATCGCTCCACGCCCTCCTTAGGCAATGACGCTCTTGACAATGTATCGGAGATGTAAAAATCTCCGGAACAAATTCCAGCTTGGCAGATGATTTCTGAAGCATCAACAACATGACTTGAATTCTCTTTGATGCCGAGAGAATAGGCTTCTTGAAAATTCCCAGCAGAGGACGATGATCAGTTCCGACAATGACATTTGAATTGCCGACAATGTACTGGTCAAATCGTTTGCAACCATAAGTAATAGCTAGCAGCTCCTTGTAAATCTGAGAATATGCCCTTTCGGTTAGCGTCAAAACTCTGTTTATTGTATGCAACTCCGGGGATGGCGCTGTCCCAATTCTCCTCCACAATTCCTTCAGCGTACACTAACTTTCGAAGTTCTTCCGTTTCCGAGCTCAGATCCCTAAGAAATTTTGCTAAATATGTCGGCATTTCCAACGATATACATATACGGCATTTCCATCGGCAACGATATACGGCTTCCATAGACTCTGGAATTGGCATTTCCACTATGGCTTTTACTTTTTCGGGATCAGGCTTAGTTCCTTCACTAGTAGTGACACGACCGTAAAAAGGCAGACTCTCTTTGAGTAGCTCCATCCTATCTCTATTTAGTCTAATGCCGCCAGCATCCACACGCTCCGGCAAACTAGTAAGATTCTGATTATGATCTTTAATTGCTTCCCTCATGGTGTCACCAACACCATAAACTAGTAGATCATCCGCAATTACCTCAAAAACCCTTGAGGCCCACCAGAATTTGATTTTGCTTCATTTGGAAAATTTCATGTGCTGGTGAGATTCCAAATGGCATGCGAACCGAGCGATAACGTCCAAAAGGCGTCCAGAACGTTGCTAGCTTGCTACTTTCTTCATCCAGCTTCACTTGCCAGAAGCCTTTACCTAGCTTGGTATCTAGCTTGGTGAATACTTTTGCCCTCCCGAGGCTCGTCAACATTTCCTCTAACGTTGGAAACTGGTAATTTGGCCGCTTTAGCGACTTGTTCAGAAGAATTGGATCCAAAACAATACGATGTTTTTTGCTTATCAACATTACATTCGAGCGATGTGAAGCACCAGTTTTGTGTTCGATGGTCTCAGCTTCAACTTATTTTCCTTCAGTACCTGACATAAATTCTGGTAACCAATCACATTGACTGCTGTCCCAGTGTCCAGCAAGCAGTTCATCTTCACCATTTTGCGCTCATCCTTGAGCCACAATTCTTTGTAAAATCCTTCTCTGTCAAGGAATACACGATTTAGGTAAACCAACAATTCTATAGTATTGACCAATTCTTCAGATCTCTCCAACTCCTTGATGGACTTTTTATCGCAACGAGATGCAAAATGATTCTTGTGTCCACATGAAATGTTTCCCACAGCTGGGCATTTGCCTTTTGAGAAATCATGCTCATAACCACAAAACTTGCATAATTGCTCTTCATTCAGCGGCCTTGATTGCCGATTCACTTCAAAAACCCTTTCTGTTTGAAGACTTTGAGCCTGATTAGTTATTTTCTCTTCCACCTGGCATGATTTCACCACCTTTTCGAGCGTCGGCTCCCTTATTTTTAGCAATTCTTTCTGCAATTTTCGATTGTTGATGCCAGTGATGATTCTGTCACGCAATGAATCATATTCCAATGATTGAATTGACTCATTGAAATCAGTTTTCCTGATGCGCTTCTTCAGCTCGAGCAAGTAATCATCAAACAACATGTCGCCTTGATCGCAAGTGTTAAATTCGTATCGACTCATTGTGATGTTGTCTTCTCCGACAACAATTTTCTTAAGCTCGCCCAAAATTGCATTTGAATTCAGATTCCTCCCACCTAGACCGTGAGCGTAGTAAACAGCCACAGTTTCCCATCGCCGACCGTAGCAAAGCACTCTTCTCAGCTTCAGATTTCTTGCCGAAGTTTGTCGCAAGCAAATAATCGTTCCAAGCTTCTTGAAAACGCACAAAATTGACCTTCTTGGATCCTGCAGACAACAGAAGTGGCTTGGGCAAAGGAATGCTGAACATCTTGTCGGTTTCTAGAGCACTCACCAGAGCTCCAACAGCTCCTTCAATTTCAATCCGGATTTTCAATTGTTTCCTTCGACTTTTATATTGTTCTTTATGCTCCTCGTATCGCTGACACCATGTTTTGTCAAGTAAATAACAACAGGAATGTTAATGTGTGCGATAGACTTAGTTTCTTTATTCCTGGTTTTCCTTAGTCGATCTGTGTCTTTTTCTCTCCTTTATCTCTCCTTCCTCTAACTTTTTTCGCTGTACATTTCAAATAATCATAATAGCCGTTACAACAGTCACTGTTTACAAAAAAAAAAAAAAAAAAACAGTTCAACTGCTAACAATAGCACATTCAAATGTATACTTTTTTTGAACCATATCGGCTGCATAAGTATAAGAAATGCAAAGCTAGAGAGAGTCAACAAGAGATTAATAATAGTTAGTCATTACACATTGCTGCATTCTGAACCAACACCGAAGCCGGAGCTTGTATACTCAAGCAAGCAAGTTGCCATGAGTCTCAACCATTCAACACAATGAACCTCAACAAACAAATCGGCAGCCTGAATTATCAAGTTCTTCAACCATCAAAGCCAATTCAACCATCAAAGGCTTACTGGAATACCAGACGCTATACGAGTACTGTCATAAGCAGAACAGCGTTTGTTGGCACGGATTCATGACTTCGATAAAGATATTAGGTTCACCGGATTATTTGGACGGTATGGATTCGAGGCCAAGCAGTTCTTTTTGCTCAGAACATCTTTGAAGTGACTGAGAAACTTCGACGGAACGTTTAGAGAATCCCAACATCATTGCATTGAATGCAAGCAATACAGAATTTTCTCTTGAAAATTTCCCTTTCAGGAGTGGTTCCAGAGTAATTGCAACTTTCGCAAAGGTCCAACGTATTGATTCTTAAGAGAGCGCAACCTCATCTTAATTTCATCGCTATGCCAGGACCAAACTCTATAAATGTGCAAAAAATCAGCTCAATCGGGTAACATTGTATTGCTCCCCAAGCATGTAACGTCAACAAACGAAAATGTAAGTGGATAAAGTGGCATGAAATGTCGATATAGTGGAATTAAATGATTGTAAAGCATGAAGTAACCATAAGACGGCATGCGATAAAAGACAAATATCAATAAAGTGGACGAAAAAAGGTGAATTAAAGCGAAAAAATGCAAAGCTCAACTTTATTAAATTTTCATACAGAAACGGTTTTTTTTTCTTGAAGATACTTGAATGTTAAATTAAACTTTTTTAATGGTTGTAGTTTGGTTGCGAAGATTTAACATAGAGAGAGATATCAGAGAAACGTTAATGCTACGGTTGGGCAAAGTTCTGAATGAGATGCTTGCAACAGTTTCTCTAGTTTTTCATTGATTTCAAATGAGCCAATGGCTCAGTATCCGTAAAGATCGAAACTTTTCCCGTAATCTTAACGTTGAAAAACGATACGAAATTAAAATTGAATGACAAATTAATTGTATTATTTTCGACCTTTTTTATTACCTAGAAGAAAAGAAATAGGTTTGAAAAAGCCTTGAAATAAACAATTACACTACCTGCTCTGATTTATTAAGAATTTCTTTCATTTAGTTTAAGGTACGAAATTCTCCTTAGTACAGGTGCCGCAAATTTTCCGAAACGTTTTCGGTTTATAAGCGCACAAGTTTTATAAAATGTTAGTAACCGGCTTTTTGTTTTTGTAACTTGAGCTAGTCAATCGAGCTACTTGGCAACAGATCCTGTATGTATAAGGTTTTTGGAGTCCTGTTGGAACTTAATTTCGTTCTACATTTAAACAGCCCGGCCAATTTATTTTTTATTTTTGTCTACTACTGCACTCACGAAAACATCTCTTTTGCTTTATTACTTTGCTGTTATTTACTAATTTCATATTCCTCGCCTTGCTCAAACTTCTGCACATTATATATGTATCTGAGCTTATTTTTTTGCCTTGATTTCGACACACGGTTTCAAAGAAAATGGTCAATTAGGGACGCTCATATTGTCGAGAAACCGAGAAAAATTTCTAGATATGTCATGGTAAATTTTGAGGTGTGGCCTTTTGAAGGAATTGTTTTCCACTAACTGTGACCATATTTGAAAAAATTCGGGATCTCCGGGACGGAATTAAGAGGCGTTCTCGCTGAAGACGTGTTGTCGTCATGTATGTATGTAACAAACATACTCGGACTTTAAGTTTTTTGTATTGCCCTAAAGATAACACATATTCGCCGAGAATTTTATATCTTTGATTGGCTGATCTTTGATGTCAAAATTTTTTCATCTTAAAACTTTTTTTTTCCAATAATGATCATTTTTCAAACGGTTTTTCATTATAACGTTTTTTAACAAGAGTTTTTTTTATAGCGGCTTTTTGTTTAAAGAAATTTCTTAGCGTTGCTGATAAATGATTTTTTTCAGAAGTTTTTTCTGACAATGGTTTTTTAATATAAAATTTTCAACACGATTTTTAATATTACGATTTTTCATAATAAACATTTTTTGAAATGAAGATTTTTCTTCATAAAAGTTTTTTTTATAAAAGGATTTTTCATCATAAAATAGACCTTGTTAATTTTAAACGTCATTTGAATTTGAATACTTTTAAAAGTTACTATCCTTGAACTAAGTAAAAAAATAGGGTACTAACGAGTGCCACTAAAGCTCACGAAAATCCAAAGGCGCCAGTTTAGCCTGCATTTGACTCGTAAGCAAGGTCAATTGTATAATCATAAGAAAATGCGAATTGAGGAATCAGGTGATTAACTTGAAAAATGAAAAATGTTGGCTCATTTCAAATGGGTTACGTTCAGACAGACAAGCAAGTATCAATCTGGAGAGAAGAGCATCGATACTATGTTTGCACTGCCAAAGGTTGCAAACTTAAAGGTTACTGGAGCAACGGAATCTTCTCACTCAGTGCTGATACTTCCCATGGCCATTCAAAAGAAGAAGCGGACATCTTAACTCAAGTCAAGTTTCAGAAGCTAAAAATGGTCAAATGGCGGAAGAGAAATTTGAGCTAACCTTTCGCGAAATTTTTGATAAAGTTCGAATAGAAAAAACAAATATCTACATGGACTTTTTCCAATGCCGAAACATAATGAAAAGTCGCCGGCGCAATGCTCTACCCGAGACACCGAATCCGAACTATCCAGATCTCTCGAATATGTTGGAAAATGATCCGAAAGGTTCAATTTTTGCTTCAATTAAAGGCCGCATTTTCTATCATAAAATGATGCAGAATGATGAAGAATTTGCGTTCATTTTCGTAAATCCTCAAAAGGCTGAGCTTGACAATTTCGATGATTTCCACGTCGATGGAACAGTTGCTATAAATGGTTTTATCAATTTCTGGTCATTTAAAAAGTATAACAAAGTAAGTTGAAATAAATATTAGCGAAACATAATATTGTGACCTATTTATTATTTTAGTTCTATCCATTCATTTTTCTTCTGATGACAGCTAAAACAACAATGGCTCTTTACACATTATGCTTTGAGTATCTTCGGAATGAGGTCAACGTTAAGATTCAACGATGCGCAATCAATTCGCAATTACACATTCATTTTAGGTAACAACAGTATCTACGTGTATAACAAATCTGATCGAACAAACAATCCACAAGAATCTTTCCATAAACAACTAAATAAGTATAGTTGGGAAAGCTATAAAAATGGGAAAGCATCCAGGTATTTGGCCTTCCTACACAAGATAATAAAAGTCTGCGACAATGGTCGACTTGACTACATAAAAGCTGTTACTACAAAAAATGTATTACCTAGTGCGCTTAAGAAGAAAACATCTATTTGCCAAGCAACATCGAAGTGAGCAAAACGCGCGGCTACTTAGTGGCCCCATTAGAAAAATATACCAAAAACCCTCTAAAATTTATTGGTTTTTATTATTGACTGGCTGACTGACTCTCTATCTCTCTCTCTTCGTCTCTCTCCCTGCCTATCCATGTGCCTATCCATGTGATCAGCGAAAATATATATATGATTTACACGAATATGTACACTCAATATTCTTACAGTATTTACACGAATATGTACACTGAATATGTTCTCAAATTTTCTAATTTCAATTATTTCAGCTCAACGTGACCTGGAATTCGTCAATACTCCTCTTTATCTTCCACAGTAGACTACAACATATGAGCCGTCGGCTAATAATGTGGTCATAATGGAGCTCAATGACTCACATAAAAACGCAGCTGAAGAGACTGGTGATGTTGAATATGAGCAGCTAGTGCTAATCGATCTGACGTTACAAGAGGAAATACGTGAACGTCAATGTCTCTAAAGATCAACAAGAGCCTGAAAATAAAATTACTGTGTTTGCTGAATTAGATGAGATTGACTTTGGAATCAATCGACTCAGTCAATCCGCCAGCAAAAAAGCCACGCAAAGACACACCAAGGCTCGTGAAGGCTCAACGTAGTGAAAATATTGATCTAACCAAGAAGAAAAAAATATACAGACAGTTACCAGGAAATCCCTTGGAACCAAACAATGGGGATTATAAAGCAAGAATCTCTGACAGCAATCGACTTATCAAAAAGAGTTTGCTTAAAAATCCTTGGTTTCCTTCCAATTTCCCGATACATCCTTCTGTCTTAGCTAGGGTGTCCCTTTTTCCCAAGGCAAAAGCGTGACCACCTCTCCCCTTCCTCGCCTATGTCTTCTGAAAACGATTTTTAGGCCATTTTCTTCTGAAATAAATTCTAGTCACAAATTTAAAAAAAAAAAATGTATTTTTGATCGAATTTGATATTTTGTTTATTTCTTATACTTTTCGGAGCTCAAAACTTTCTCCAAAAAAGGCGTGTTTGATTTGATGTGGTCATAAAACTGCGTGCAATTCAGATCTGAATTGTACTGAATGCTCAGATAGTTTCTAACTGTGTCAATTTTCATGTGGCTTTTGTTGTCATCCCAAATATTATTGGTTAGCGATTGTTAGTTAGTGGTTAGTTGATGTATCTGGTAGGCAAAAGGTGGTAAAATCTAGGAAAAGCGTGAAAAATCGAGGGTAAAGCGTGAGCGTGAATTTCGGGAAAAAGCGTCGTATTTTGGATTTTTCCAAGGCAAAACTGCTCGCAAGCAAAAATGTTGGGGCGGGGCTTTTGCGCGAAATAATGAAAAAAAAAAAAGAAGAAATTTGACAGGGTGGAAATAGTGGAAGCGGAATACTTAGAGGACTATGATGATGAAGTTGAAGACGGTGTTAAGAGCAGATATTGATGCCTCATCAATATAGGCAAAGTAGTCATTGCCTGACAACATGAGTTGATAAAATATAAAAAGTGAAATATAGTTGAAATGAATTACTTAAACATTATTGAGTTCAAATAAATAAAATAAACAACTTTGCTCATAACCAAATTTCTGACCCCGTGGCTCAGACCGTGGTTAAACATTCTGCTCAAAATGTTTTCTAAATTGTGGTTATCGATGCAGTATGCGCTTAAAATATTTTTAATTTTGAAAATTCAATCAACCATCAAAGCCAGTTCAACCATCAACGGCTTACTGGAATCATCTCGATCCTGGTACAATACCAGACGCTACCAGAATACTGTCACAAGCAGAACAGCGTTTGTTGGAACGAATTCATGCCTTCGTTAGAGTTATTAGGTTCTATAGAAATGATATAGTTTTTTTTTTTAATTACTAGATTATATTTATTTCAGTTTCTAACAATACATAGATGGAAAATGTGATACGATTTCAGATAAATAAATTCTGACACGACCCCAATAGGCTGACGCCTCTTGAATGGGTTCGTTGGAGTTTCATTAAACAAAATTTCTAGGTTAGCAGTTAAATTCGACAGTCAAAACTCTGGTGGATGGTTCCTCTATGCTGTTGCGAGTGAGCCATGCTCCCTTATCAATGTGCCCTTCATTTGTTGTTTTTCCGAAAGTGCATTTGGTACTCCGCATCGGGGCGAAAGTGTTTTGTTCACGCACGATGTTTTCTAGATTCACATTTTCGTAAAAGTTGTTGTATTTAAGCCAACAACATGGGCTAAGCGCCCATTAAATACTGTCACTGTTTTTGAGTTTTACTGTGAAATACTGTTATTGAGTTTTTTTAGGGTTCTGCTATTTTACTAAGGGATCCCAACTAATTATGTAATTAAAACTTTTGGCGACAACTCCTGCTTTCTTCAGCCTGATTATTAAGCTTATTAAATTTTAAAATAAAAATGTAACAAAATCACACGTATAGAACTGATGCAGTAAAAAATTCACCCATTTATATACCGTTATAAGGAAATTCGAAATTAAATTTGAATCAATCACAAACCAGCCTAAGTAATAAAACCTCAAAAAAATAAATTACTTATGTATATCAACTTAAATCTAAACTAAGCAAATTTAAAATCCTAACATGAGTGAAAACAAGTGTTTTTCTTGCGCCTACTGCAGGAATCAGAAGAATCAGTGAAAGTGATTGCTTTACGAGTAATTAATCAAAACATTCATTTAGCCACAAAATAAAATAATAATGTGGAAATAATCACGCAACAATCCCGATTCATATCAGAAATGGCTAGAAGCTCTTGAAATCACTGAAAATTTTGATTGCGAAAATTCACCACATATGATAGAATATATATGAGCAATATAGTAACCAGAGAAGACCAATTTACTTCCTGACGCTGTTCCTATCAAGAAAGAAGCAATACGTTTGAAAGATATAGGAAGCCATGGAAACTCTCTCTGTCGAGAAAAAGAAAATGTAGAAGCATCATTAAATATTGAAGAAAAAAGTGTGGAGTTCATCTTCACCATTTTGCCCTCATCCTTGAGCCACAATTCTTTTTAAAATCCTTCTCTGTCAAGGAATACACGATTTAGGTAAACCAACAATTCTATAGTATTGACCGATTCTTCAGTTCTCTCCAACTCCTCTATGGACTTTTTATCGCAACGAGATGCAAAATGATTCTTGTGTCCACATTATTTCACCACCTTTTCGAGCGTCGGCTCCCTTATTTTAGCAATTCTTTCTGCAATTTTCGATTGTTGATGCCAGTGATGATTCTGTCACGCAATAAATCATACTCCAATGATTGAATTGACTCATGAAATCAGCTTTCTGATGCGCTTCTTCAGCTCGAGCAAGTAATCATCAAACAACATGTCGCCTTGATCGCAAGGGTTAAATTCGTATCGACTCATTGTGATGTTGTCTTCTCCGACAACAATTTTCTTAAGCTCGCTCAAAATTGCATTTGAATTCAGATTCCTCCCACCTAGACCGTGAGCGTAGTAAACACCCACAGCTTCTTCGCCCATCGCCGACCGTAGCAAAGCACTCTTCTCAGCTTCAGATTTCTTGCCAAATTTGTCGCAAGCAAATAATCGTTCCAAGCTTCTTGAAAAGGCACAAAATTGACCTTCTTGGATCCTGCAGACAGCAGAAGTGTCTTAGGCAAAGGAATTCTGAACATCTTGTCGGTTTCTAGAGCCAGATCTCTGAGCATCTTTACTGATGGAACTTCTTGTTCTCTATTGACTTTTTCATTACACAATGTTCTTCCTTTCCACAATTTTCACAAATTTCATTTTTACATTACTTTGAGCTGTATAGACACAAATCCAATTCATCCGGCATTCTGGACGAAGGTGACGAAAAAAAGTCTAGTATTAATTCCAAATGGGCACTATTCAGTTGCTGGATAACCGATTTTCGCATGTCCACAGGAATCACAATTCTTTGGCCTCTTATTATCAGACCATCTTGATACGCTAATTGTCCTTGAACTGAAGACATTGTCTGACCATAGGATCAATGACCTGATATTATCTGGCCAGCCATTGCCAATGTACGAAATTACCTTTTTCAGTGTCAGGTCTTCAGCAGTTGCCTTCTTGATTGCTTCTAAATTCTTAAATGATGTGCTCAGTAGACAGCAACTACACTTTCTCGATGAATTTCATCTCTACTTCAATTTTATATATTTCATATCGCTCCACACCCTCCTTAGGCAATGGCGCTCTTGACAATGTATCGGAGATATAAAAATCCATCCCCGGAACAAATTCCAGCTTGACATTGTGTCTCTGAAGCATCAACAACATGACTTGAATTCACTTTGATGCCGAGAAAATAGGCTTCTTGAAAATTCCCAGCAGAGGACGATGATCGGTTCTGACAATGACATTTGAATTGCCGACAAAGCTAGCAGCTCCTTGTAAATCTGAGAATATGCCCTTTCGGTTGGCGTCAAAACTCTGGAAGCAAAATAGATGGATATTTTTAGTTTTTTGTATGCAACTCCGGGGATGGTGCTGTCCCAATTCTCTCCACAATTCCTTCAGCGTACACTAACTTTCGAAGTTCTTCCGTTTCCGAGCTCAGATCCCTAAGAAATTTTGCTAAATATGTCGGCATTTCCAACGATATACATATACGGCATTTCCATCGGCAACGATATACGGCTTCCATAGACTCTGGAATTGGCATTTCCACTATGGCTTTACTTTTTCGGGATCAGGCTTAGTTCCTTTACTAGTAGTGACACGACCGTAAAAGGCAGACTCTCTTTGAGTAGCTCCATCTTATCTCTATTTAGTCTAATGCCGCCAGCATCCACACGCTCCGGCAAACTAGTAAGATTCTGATTATGATCTTTAATTGCTTCCCTCATGGTGTCACCAACACTATAAACTACTAGATCATCCGCAATTACCTCAAAACCACTTGAGGCCCACCAGAATTTGATTCTGTTTCATTTGGAAAATTTCATGTGCTGGTGAGATCCAAATGGCATGCGAACCGAGCGATAACGTCCAGAAGGCGTCCAGAACGTTGCTAGCTTGCTACTTTCTTCATCCAGCTTCAACTTTTGCCCTCCCGAGGCTCGTCAACATTTCCTCTAACGTTGGAAACTGGTAATTTGGCCGCCTTAGCGACTTGTTCAGAAGAATTGGATCCAAAACAATACGATGTTTTTTGCCACTCTTGATAAGTATTACATTCGAGCACCAGTTCGTGTACGATGTTTTGTGTTCGATAGTCTCAGCTTCAACTTATTTTTCTTCAGTACCTGACATAAAATCTGGTAACCATCACATTGACTGCTGTCCCAGTGTCCAGCAAGCAGTTCATCTTCACCATTTTGCGCTCATCCTTGAGCCACAATCCTTTGTAAAATCCTTCTCTGTCAAGGAATACACGATTTAGGTAAACAACAATTCTATAGTATTGACCGATTCTTCAGATCTCTCCAACCTTGATGGACTTTTTATCGCAACGAGATGCAAAATGATTCTTGTGTCCACATGATTTCACCACCTTTTCGAGCGTCGGCTCCCTTATTTTTAGCAATTCTTTCTGCAATTTTCGATTGTTGATGCCAGTGATGATTCTGTCACGCAATAAATCATACTCCAATGATTGAATGACTCATTGAAATCAGCTTTCCTGATGCGCTTCTTCAGCTCGAGCAAGTAATCATCAAACAACATGTCGCCTTGATCGCAAGGGTTAAATTCGTATCGACTCATTGTGATGTTGTCTTCTCCGACAACAATTTCTTAAGCTCGCTCAAAATTGCATTTGAATTCAGATCCTCCCACCTAGACCGTGAGCGTAGTAAACACCCACAGCTTCTTCGCCCATCGCCGACCGTAGCAAAGCACTCTTCTCAGCTTCAGATTTCTTGCCGAAGTTTGTCGCAAGCAAATAATCGTTCCAAGCTTCTTGAAAAGGCACAAAATTGACCTTCTTGGATCCTGCAGACAACAGAAGTCTAGAGCCAGATCTCTGAGCATCTTTACTGATGGAACTTCTTGTTCTCTATTGACTTTTTTCATTACACAATGTTCTTCCTTTCCACAATTTCCACAAATTTTTCATTTTACATTACTTTGAGCTGTATAGACCCAAATCCAATTCATCCGGCATTCTGGACGAAGGTGACGAAAAAAAGTCCAGTAGGGATTTTCTGATTGTTGTAAAGCTTATGACATTTGATGACCTTTATTACTCTTTGGTTCTTGAGATCTTCTGTGCTTTAATTTTCGTCAACAAAGGTTAGATCCTTGCAGTAGAATTTTCCTTTTGAAATATTCAACTTTTCATGGATTTCAACCTTAAACCATGAAGCGATGAAAATTTCAGTTATCTGGAGCAAGTTTTTAACATTTTGCTTGTTGTTAGCTTTGACCAAAATTGTACCATTGCTCAGCATTATTGTATCACTTCCTGTGCCGCTTTGTCCAGTGAGCTTCTCATTTTAATAAGGCTTACTTGTTTGAGTGTCAACTTTTCATTTTCACTTTTATTGTAAGATAAATATCTTCAAGTTCTGTAATCTGCTTATTAGCTTTACTTTCCCTGTTTGCTTCTTTCTCTTCATCATTTCTTCTCGTATGTTCTCAAGTTTTTTTGGAGGTATTTTACCTCTTTTGCTCTTCCCATTCGGGTTTTCTTGATATTTCTCTGCTTTCGCCTTCTGTTTCTTTAGTTTTGTTATTTTTTTGCCGGTTTGTAAGTTATAAGTTTGATTAATTTTGATTAAAAATCCTAAGACTTCAGCTTCGCTTAAAGTTCTCGAACGTTCTGCAGCCGCTTACTGTGTTGTAAATTGATTTGGCCAAATCTCATAACGGTACATGATAATTTGTTTGCGAACCGGTTATTAATTTTAATCCCCCCTGGGCTAAATTTTTCGACCGTCGACTGCCGGATTTGGCATCGCGGAAATTAGAATTTTGGTAATTTTCAATTTAATGTTAGTTTGATTTCCATATTGTATTGTTTTTTTCTCGTTACTGCCATCCATGCATTGCCCTCATCTTTAGTCTTTCCGCTTACATTGAAGTCACCGCCACTTGTGCGAAGCACTTGCTCAAAGAATATTTTGGACTAGGATCTGGAAGCGGCTGGTGAAATGTATAGAGAACAAATAGTGATGTCACCCCCCCGATTCATGAAGTTTGGTTTAAAGTATGAGTTTAGAGTATTCGACTATGCGGAGCATATTCCTGTAGTTGCTTGGTGGGAAAATGTTTCCAAATTGTCGAAAATCGGATTTTGCGGATAGCTGTACTTTTTGGATTTGTGAGTATTTTCTTTAGATCCTGACCTGAGGACTGGCTAGGAGTTTTTCCTTGGGCTTCGACGAATTGTAGTGGCATCTTGCGATTGCACACAAATTTAATACGGAAGAGCTTTTTATCACGCAATTCGATTAAAATTATGTCAGCAAATTTTTGCGGTCTTCACACGTAAAGTGCTGCTTTACATTCCTCCAAAACTGAAACAAAAACTGTTTTAATCTGTCTTTTTTTGCCATTTGCCTGTATAGAAGCCCCGACCCTCCTCTTAACTCCATCTTCAACTTCATCATTAGAGTCCTCTAAGTATTCCTCTGAGAATATTTTGTTATTGGACGAGTATTATTATTTTGGTCCTTCGAGCCGGATAGAGGTATACAATTATTAGTGAAGCAAAACAAAGAAAACCAAGTGGTGAAACTGAAAATAAAGAAATCGTAAGCATTGAGTGTCGGCCTGAGAGTATCAAGAAATTAGAAGACAAGATTGAACAAGCCTTAAAACGTTCACAGCATTGAACGTAGTTAATGAGGAAACAGCCGAACTAGAGAAAATGGTCTTCAAATTTATTCTTGACTTTACCAATCTTTTGGGAAAAGGCACGAAAGAACTTAAAAAATTCAAAGCAACAGAGACTATAGATTCTGACTTTTCATATGCCAGATATCAGAGAAGGTCACTGTTTTGTCAAGTAAATAACAACATTCCTGTTAGTGTGTACGATAGACTTAGTTTCTTATTCCTGGTTTTCCTTAGTCGATCTGTGTCTTTTTCCTTTAACTTTTTTCCCTTTACATTTCAAATAATCATAATAGCCGTTACAACATCATCATGTTCCTCTCCAGATTGTGCATCTTCATATTCTGACATCGCCGTTGTATTCATTGATTCTCCATTTCTTCGGGTATTTCTTCAGGCATATTTGCATTGGATCCCGATGGGATCCTCTTCTTCTTGCACCACTACTGAATCCTCCTTCTTTACTTTTATGAACTTCGTGTTTCTGTCATACAGGCGTCCGTTTCTATGATTGTATACCGTCTTCACTGATCTTCTTGACGATCGATCCCGATACTCATAACATGCTTGCCGGTGGAATCAAAATGAACCTGACCGCGATACAATTTATTTATTTCGCGTCTCTCGCGCGTCGTCTTGTCATATTGAACTTTGGCCTTTTCTCGGTTTTTCTTGATAGTTTCAGGCACGTTTTTCACAACATTTGAAGCCAAATGGCTTGTATCATAGGAATGGCCCCTCGAGTACGACGGGAGAACAGACGCTGACAAGGACTGGATCCTAATTTGTTGGGAGTGTTTAAAACATAACAATGCTCTCTTCAATCTGGAGGGCACAGATTAACACAGATCAAATGACTTTTTAACAATCAATTTTGCAACTTTTACAGCAGCTTCTGCCTTTCCGTTACCTCTAGCGTGATAAGGTGATGACGTGACATGTGTGAATCACATTCTTTCTCCATTGCCTTGAATTCTTGATTGCAGAACGACAATCCTCCATCCGTGCATACCAATTCTGGCACTCCATGGCATGAAAAAATTTCTTCATAATGTTGACAATGGTTGCGCTGATTGATCTTTAACTTAATCGACCTCAGTGTAATCCGAAAATTCATCCACTGTACTAGGAATCGACATCTCCGTCCACCTAGCACGAGCTCACACAAATCCATGTCCACCGATTTCCATGCTAGGTCTGGAACCTGATGCGACATCATTTCCTCTTTCTGATTGGCGGCTGAATATTTCAGGCAAATTTCACAACCGCTTACTCTGTCCGAAATTTCCTGGGAAATACCTGGCCAGAACACTGAGTCCCGAGCCAAGTTCAACGTGTATTTAATTTCCAAATGGGGCACTATGCAGCTGCTGGTCTGCACATCACAATTCTTTGGCCTCATTACCAGACCATCTTGATACGCTAATTCGTCCTTGAACTGAAGACATTTCTGACCACAGAATCAATGACCTGATACTATCTGGCCAGCCATGCCAATGTACGAAATTACCTTTTTCAGTGCCAGGTCTTAAGCAGTTGCCTTCTTGATTGCTTCTAAATTCTATCAATGATGTGCTCCGTAGACAGCAAACTATACTTCTCGATGAATTTCAACTCTACTTCAATTTTATATTTCATATCGCTCCACTTCCTCCTTAGGCATGGCGCTCTGGCATGTATCGGAGATGTAAAAATCCTTCTCGGAACAAATTCCAGCTTGGCAGATGATCTCTGAAGCAAAACAACATGACTTGAATTATCTTTGATGCCGAGAGAATAGGCTTCTTGAAAATCCAGCAGAGGACGATGATCAGTTCCGACAAGGACATTTGAATTGCCGACAATGTACTGGTCAAATCGTTTGCAAGCATAAGTAATAGCTAGCAGCTCCTTGTAAATCTGAGAATATGCCCTTCGGTTAGCGTCAAACTCTGTTTTTTGTATGCAACTCCGGGGATGGCGCTGTCCCAATTCTACTCCACAATTCCTTCAGCGTACACTACTTTCGAAGTTCTTCCGTTTCCGAGCTCAGATCCCTCAGAAATTTTGCTAAACATGTCGGCATTTCCAACGATATACATATACGGCATTCCATCGGCAACGATATACGGTTCCATAGACTCTGGAATTGGCATTTCCACTATGGCTTTTACTTTTTCGGGATCAGGCTTAGTTCCTTCACTAGTAGTGACACGACCGTAAAAAGGCAGACTCTCTTTGAGTAGCTCCATCTATCTCTATTTAGTCTAATGCCGCCCGCATCCACACGCTCCGGCAAACTAGTAAGATTCTGATTATGATCTTTAATGGCTTCCCTCATGGTGTCACCAACACCATAAACTATAGATCATCCGCATTACCTCAAAAACCCTTGAGGCCCACCAGAATTTGATTTTGCTTCATTTAGAAAATTTCATGTGCTGGTGAGATTCCAAATGGCATGCGAACCGAGCGATAACGTCCAAAAGGCGTACAGAATGTTGCTAGCTTGCTACTTTCTTCATCCAGCTTCACTTGCCAGAAGCCTTTCCTAGCTTGGTGAATACTTTTGCCCTCCCGAGGCTCGTCAACATTTCCTCTAACGTTGGACTGGTAATTTGGCCGCTTTAGCGACTTGTTTAGAGAATCGGATCCAAAACAATACGATGTTTTTGTCACTCGTGATAAGCATTACATTCGAGCACCATTTGTGTGGCGATGTTTGTGTTCGATGGCTTCACTTTTTTTCTTCAGTACCTGACATAAATTCTGGTAACCAATCACATTGAACTGCTGTCCCAGTGTCCAGCAAGCAGTTCATCTTCACCATTTTGCGCTCATCCTTGAGCCACAATCCTTTGTAAAATCCTTCTCTGTCAGGAATACACGATTTAGGTAAACCAACAATTCTATAGTATTGACCGATTCTTCAGATCTCTCCAACTCCTTGATGGACTTTTTATCGCAACGAGATGCAAAATGATTCTTGTGTCCACATTTTTCACCACCTTTTCGAGCGTCGGCTCCGCCTTATTTTTAGCAATTCTTTCTGCAATTTTCGATTGTTGATGCCAGTGATGATTCTGTCACACAATAAATCATACTCCAATGATTGAATTGACTCATTGAAATCAGCTTTCCTGATGCGCTTCTTCAGCTCGAGCAAGTAATCATCAAACATGTCGCCTTGATCGCTAGGGTTAAATTCGTATCGACTCATTGTGATGTTGTCTTCTCCGACAACAATTTCTTAAGCTCGCTCAAAATGCATTTGAATTCAGATTCCTCCCACCTAGACCGTGAGCGTAGTAAACACCCACGCTTCTTCGCCCATCGCCGACCGTAGCAAAGCACTCTTCTCAGCTTCAGATTTCTTGCCGAAGTTTGTCGCAAGCAAATAATCGTTCCAAGCTTCTTGAAAGGCCAAATTGCCTTCTTGGATTCTGCAGACAACAGAAAGTGGCTTAGGCCAAGGAATGCTGAACATCTTGTCGTGTCTAGAGCCAATCTCTGAGCATCTTTACTGATGGAACTTCTTGTTCTCTATTGACTTCCTTTCCACAATTTCCACAAATTTTTTTTATTTTACATTACTTTGAGCTGTATAGATCCAAATCCAATTCATCCGGCATTCTGGACGAAGGTGACGAAAAAATCCAGTAGGGATTTTCTGATTGTTGTAAAGCTTATGACATTTGATGACTTTATTGCTCTTTGGTTCTTGAGCTCTTCTGTGCTTTCATTTTCGTCAACAAAGGTTAGATCCTTGCAGTAGAATTTTCCTTTTGAAAATATCAACTTTCATGGATTTCAACCTTAACCATGAAATTTTAGTTATCTGGAGCA
>JAFFZY010000092.1:0-29647 GCA_018397935.1 Propsilocerus akamusi
AAATTGTTGCATGTTTCAAGACAAAACTAAGGAAAAATCTTTTAATTTAATTTCTGATTCAAAGGAAAATGCCAACAAATTTTTAAATTCACTTTATCCTATAAACCAAAAGAAACAATTTCTGAATTGTCATCCAGTGGAAGATTTGCTTTTATTTGAAGATATGATTAGAATTCTCAGCTCTAAGAAAAATTCTGCACCAGGTTCTGATCAGATTTCATTTTCAATGTTGAAAGAAATGGATATTTCTGCAATTATGCAATTTTCTGATTTTCTTAACGATATCTGGAAGAAAGGACAACTGCCGGAGGAAATGAAGACTATTATCGTTGTGCCCATTATTAAACCGAAAAAAGATCCGAATGACACTGCCTCATATCGCCCAATTGCATTAATTCAAGTCGGAGTAAAAATCATCAACACGAGAGTGAAGGAAATAATAGATGAACATTGTATAAAATTGAACGTAATTCCTGATACTTCATTTGGATTTCAAAAGGGTTCATCCACGATTAATTGTTTACTTATGGCCGTGGATTGTATTAAAACAGTAATTCGTGATGGTTTCATTATAGCTGGTGCTTTAAGTGATTGTACGAAAGCTTTTGATTTTGTGGACCCGGAGATTTTGATTGGCAATAGGATAGGAATATCATACACTGGCTTTATAATTTTCTTATTAATAGAAAAATGATTGTGAAAACAGCTGAAGAATTAGCAGAAGTCATCACATCTTTTGGGCTTCCTCAAGGAGATCCAACCTCGCCAAGTCTTTTTAATATTTATACTTGCCAACTTCACGATATTACAAATAATTACACATTCATCTTTCAATATGCAGACGATTTTTTCATTATCGTCACTGCCAAGAAGAAAACTGAATTATATCAGAGATTAAATCAAAAAGTTAATGAATTCGCAGCAGCTTTATCAGCCATTAAAGTTCAATTCAATCCTCATAAAACAAAAATTTTGTTTTTTTAAACAACAAAATCCGAAAGAAAGCCCAGTTATTGTCAACAATGTGCGAACAACAAACACTTAAGAAAATTCTCAAATTAAAACAAATATCTAATACCATTGTCTATAAAACATTTTGCAAAAATATGGAGGAAGAAATTAGTGTTATTAAGATGGATGAACTGTCGTAGAATGCGAAAAATATATTTTCTTTCCAATAATATTGGTCAAGATAAAATCATCAAGAAAAATCTGTATTATTACTTCGAGCTCGTTTTCTTGAGATACTTCAAGAACATTTGCAGATGGAGAAAATTGGAAGTGAATACGCATATCAATCAGTTGGAAGTTCACGAAAATATCCCTGGTTGGATTGGAAATAAATCTTCAGTTGCACCGGAAATCATGAAAAAAGTTGCTATCGAGCGCATTAAGAAATTTCCAAACAAAATCAAAATTTACACTGATGGTTCCTTGAATGAAAATGATGAAAAAGCAGCAGCCTTCTATTTGAATGACAATGAGTTTTAAGGTTCATTTAAGCTCAGAGGATCAGTATACATATTAAATCAAAATGGCTCTGGAAGAAGCACGGAAAATAAAAAATATTGTGATTAGTATCAGTTAATAAACTGACTCAAAAGTATCGTGTCAAATTCTTCAGAAAAGTAATGTCAGTGAAAAGATTGAAAAAATTAAGTAGTGATATCATAAAATTGGCAGTGAAATTGAATGCAACAATAAAATGGATACCAGCGCATTGTGGGATTCAAGGAAATGAAAAAGCTGATGATCATGCCAAAAGTGCCATAAAAAATAATGCTATTTTCTATTCAAATCAATATTTATTCACTGACAATTTAGCTTTTATAGACAAAGAAATTATAAAAAAGTGGAATCAATGGAACTGTGAAAAATTAGATGAAGGTAAAGGTCAAAAATGTAATGACTTAATCAGTGAAGTGTCTCCAAAATTATGGCACAAAAATAAATTTAAATCGCTTAGTGGAAATGAAATCAAACCAATGGCTGATCATGATTTCAGTGATAAATATTTAAAAACATGGAAGCTAAAAATGTCTGATGCCTGTGATAAATCTAATGAACAAAATGATGCAAATCATATTATTTTCAAGTGTGATAAATTTAATCAAATAAGAGAAAAATATGCTGTGATATTAAAATACGTACCTGTGATAAATTTTATTAAAACTTAATCTGAAAATAATATTAAAAATCTTTCATCAAAGAGTGTAACATTGTTCTGTGATATTTTAAAATTTTGTAACAATCATATATGATTCAAATACGTGAAATGCAAATGCTAACAGAGGAGTGGGCAATTCTTCCAAGCGGGAGAGTCCATTTAAATTTTCAAGAAGAAGAATAACCATAGATTAACCCGAATCCTCCGGAATTTCGGATTGGCTTGAAACTCTCAACATCGTTGAGTTTTTGATAATTAGCCATGGAAAAATTATTTTTTTTCAAATTTTGAATAATAGTTTTCCGAAAGTTGATGAAAATTGCCGTTACCATATGGTCACGTTAGTATTTTAGCGACATTTTTTTTTAATACGTAAGGCATATTTTATTATATTAATTTTTGGATTTATTTTTTGTATTATAATCAGTCCAACAGTTAATGCAGAGTCCTACGTTGCACTTCTGGCATTGAGAACATCCAAGTATTTGACAATTATATCCCTGTCAATGGAGACACTTGGCGCTCCGGATGTTTGTGTTGAGCTTAAATAAAAAACGTGTCTTGTTTGTTCGACTTGTAAAACTGTACTGATTTTATTGTTCAATGCTTTAGAGATAGTGGACTGTATATGTATTTGTATTTTATTGAACTTGGTCGTTAACATACGCCCCCGTTGAAAGGTTCGCTTTCAAAATTGACTAGCTCCTGGCTTTATCCTGTCGTTAAACTACTTCAACTCTCTGATTGAGACTTTCTTCTTTCGATGAGAACTTATGACTTTCTGCTACCGACGAAAACTTAAGACTTTCTGCTACCGACGTAAACTTAAGACTTTCTGCTACCGACTAAACCTGCAAAAAATTGAACGGAAAGGAAAAAGGAAGTTTCGGAAGGATAAAGGAGTGGAAATAGTTTTGAGAAAAACTGTTTCATAAAGATTTTAAATTGACGCTTTGACGTTGCCGGATATGTGACGAAATGGTTGATTGTCAATTAAAATTCAATTTTCGCAGTCAATTGGCAGCTTGCACAATTTGCTGATTCCACGTTTAGTTGTCCCGTTTTGAGTCTTGATGTGAACCATGTGAACATTTCCATCATTTTTCAGGTCTACTTGATAAACTCTTCCCATGAGCCATCGGCCTAAAGAAATATTATCGTCTTTGATGAAGACCAATTCTCCTACTCGAATATTTTCCTTTTGTTCTTGCCACTTGTAGCGCTGTTGCAATGTATGTAAATATTCCGTTGCGTAACGTTTCCAAAATGATTGTACCATCTTTGTAACGTTTTCCCAGCGTGTCAATCGATTTGATGGTATGTCATTCAAATCTGGTTCTTGAATGGGCTCAAAAGGTCCACCAGTGAGAAAATGAAATGGAGTTAATGGCTCAGGATCATTTGGATTATTTGATTGTGGCCACAGTGGACGTGAATTCAAAATTCCTTCAATTTCAGTCACAAGAGTGGTCATTTCCTCGTATGTGAGAATTTCGTTTCTGACAATCCTTTTGAAGTGGTGTTTAAAGGACTTGATTGAAGATTCCCATAGCCCGCCAAAATTTGGAGTATATGGTGGGATGTGGTTCCATTTTATTCCTTTCTTAACAAGGAAATCGTTGAAAGGTTTTGATGAGATTTCTTCCATGTATTGCTCATAATGATCTTTTAACTTGTTACGAGCACCTTCGAAGTTACTTCCATGGTCAGACCACATAATTGATGGTTTTCCACGTTGGGATATAAAGCGTTTAAATGCAGCAAGGAAGCTGTCCGTAGATTGATCGAGCACAATTGTAAGATAAACCGCCTTTGTGCTAAAGCAAATGAATGAAACGACGTAGCACTTAATTGGGGTACCTTTACGTTGATTTTTGTTTTTGATGAAGAAATATCCACACAAATCGACACCAGTGATCTTGAATGCCCGAGAGGGAGTGACCCTTTCTTGGGGATAATTCGCCATCAGCTGTTCCATCATTATGGGCTTGTACTTGCAGCAGGTCACACATTGACGATAGACTTTGCGTGCTAACTTCAATCCTTTGATAAACCAAAATTCTGATCGTGATGATGCTAATGTTAATGATGGTCCAGCATGATAATTGCTATAATGAAAATCAAGCATGATTAAAAACGAAATTGTATGATCATACGGCATGAGTATTTGATGTCGTGCGTTGTATGGTAAGTGAGTTGCATTTTGTAGTCTGCCACCAACTCGGATGATTCCGTGGCGATCAAGAAATGGATTCAGGCATTTGATGGAGCTGTTGGTTGTCACCTTGTCTGAATTATTTTGAAGATTTTTCATTTCTTGCTGGAAGTAGGATTTTTGAATTAACTTGATTATTATGAACTTTGAAGACTCCAATTCTTCAACGCTTAGTGATTGTTCATAATTTTTCCCTATTGATTTATCGGTTTTGTTTCGACTATTCCTGATGAAACGTTGGCACCAAGCTGTGATGCGCAACAATTTGATGTATGAGCTATATCGCTGTAGCAAATCGAATGGCGGTTCAGATGTCGTAACCATAACATGTTTCGTAATTGATCGCAGACCCGGTAGCTCATTACAAGAAACTGATGATATCCACTGGGGCCAATCTTCTTCTGTTTGAAGTAGAAAACTTGGACCGTGCCACCAAAGCGACAATTCTTTTAGCTGTGATGGTTTTACACCACGGGACAATGGATCAGCTGGATTTTCGTGAGTTCTGACGTGATTCCAAATGAAACTTTCGGTCAAACGTTGAATTTCAGCTACTCGATTCGCTTCGAATGTTTGCAATCTATGAGGCGATGTGTTTATCCATTGTAGAGTGATAGTCGAGTCTGTCCAAAGGATGACTTTCTCGAAAAGAATGTCCATTGCATTGATAACGACGTTGATAAGAGTTGATAAAAGCAATGCTGCGCATAGTTCCAATCGATTTGTTGTAATTGTCTTGATTGGGGATACTCGTGATTTGCTGCACAACAATTGAGATTTTACTTCACCTTCCTGATTAACGGTTCGAATGTAGACACAGGCGCCGTAAGCTTTTCGCGATCCATCAGCAAAACCATGTAACTGAATTGATTTTGCATGATTGACTGTTGCATGACGAAGGATGCGAATGTCGTTTAAATGTTTGATTGTGTTGCTAAATTCTGACCATTCTTGTTGAACATCAGAGGGTATTTCATCGTCCCAATTTAGATCCAATGTCCACAAAGTCTGAAGAAGTATTTTTGCACACATCATCGTTGGGGCAAGAAATCCGAATGGATCAAAGATTTTGGCAATTGCAGATAATATCGTTCGCTTTGTAATTGTGTCGCTACTTGTAGTTGATCTGATGTCGAAAAAGAACGTATCCTCAGATGGATCCCATAAAATACCAAGGGTTTTGATGGCTTCAACACCTTCGCTGGTAATGGTATTGCGGTCGATTTCAGGAATATTTTGCAGAACTTCAGGGGCATTGGAACACCATTTTCGTAAATGGAATTTACCTCTTTCGGTGATTCTTATCATCTGACGAATCTTTTCTTGTGCCATTTCGATTGTATCTGCGCCTGAAATGATATCATCCATATATGGGTCAGCAAGTATTACCTGTGATCCTAATGGAAATGAGGACGATTCTTCTGTGGCCAATTGAGCAAGCGTTCGTGTAGCTAGAAAGGGGGCTGACGATGTCCCGAATGTCACTGTTGTCAGCTCAAATGTTTCTAGTGGTTGCTTTGAAGATTCTCGCCACAAAACTCTTTGAAGTTTCATATCTGATTGATGCATGTTGATCTGTCGATACATCTTGGCAATGTCTGTTGTAAACATATACTGGTATTTTCGACATCTTAGCATGATATCGATAAGATTCTGTTGAATATAAGGTCCCACCATACAGACATCATTGAGCGATAGACCCGATGGACCTTCTATTCCAGCATTAAATACGACTCGACAGCTGGTTGTCGTACTTGCTGGTTTCATCACTGCATGATGTGGCAATGTGAATGTGATTTCGTCGTTGTTGAAGTCTTCGATTTTTCGCATGTGACCAAGCTGAATATATTCATTGATCACATCGTGATATTGCTGTTTCATTTCTGGGCTGGCTTCCAATTTGCGTTCGAGATAGTAGAATTGTTTCATGGCTATTTCTCTTGAGTCTTGCAACTGATTGAAGTTAGCTTTCACTGGCATTCTGACGGTGAATCGTCCCGTAGAATCTCGTGTAAAAGTTTCCATAAAATGTTTTTCGGCTTCAGTTTCTTCTGGTGACCATCTTGACGATGATGGTACTGATTCAAGTTTCCAGAATTTTTGAAGATTTTGTTGAGCTGAATGTTGTCTTCGGCTTCATAAGTTGATGTGAGATGCCCACAGAAATTAGCGTTATTCTGGGCTTTATTTTGAAGTGAATCAACTTCACCCCCAATGATCCATCCAAACTTTGTTTGACGTAATGGTGGTAGTTGGTGATGAATGACAATACTCTCATTTTGAAGCGATCTGAAGAAAACATCAACACCTAATAATATGTCAATTTTTGATGGTGTATTGAAACCTGGATCCGCCATACGCATGAATGGAGGAATATTCCATCTTGAAATATCAATGGCAATTGAAGGCAATCGGTTCGTAACGAATGGTATCAAACGAAGCTGCAACTTCATCTGGAATTGTGATGTTTGTGATCGTACTTCGGCATTTATTTTACGATCTGCTTTGGTTTTCATGTCACCCAATCCAGGCATTGGACTATTGATTATTTCGTGACCTAAACGTTGAGCTAGATCTTCTGAAATGAAATTAGATTGTGAACCTGAATCAAGCATGGCTCGACATTCGATGAAACGTCCTTGTCTAGTCTTTATCAGCACTCTAGCTGTTGACAAAAGAACTTCTCTATCTGGATGACTGTCTTTGCTTGATGATGATGGTTTAATGGTTGCTTGATAATTCAGCGACGATTGCTGAACTGAATTTGATTTAGGCTTACTCGCCGTACTTAAAACTTCACTTGTTTGTGGACTTAATAGATGTTGCTTACCATCGCCACCTGTCTGATAATACTGATAAAATGGATGTCTCTGAAACTGTGTTCGTTTATCTTTCGAAGCTTGATAACACTGATTGGAGATTTTCTGCTTGCTAGATAATTCTTCACTACCGTTCGAAGCTTGGTAGCACTGATTGTAGTTTTCTTGTTGAACTGACGTACCGTAGGTTACATTTGATGGCTTGAACTCATTGTTGTGAAGTGACGTATGATGTCGTTGAAGGCATGAGCGACAAGATATGTTGGATGTGCAATCTCTGACTTGATGAGATTGACGCATACAATTCAAACAGGCTTTTAGTTCAATTAATTTTCTATACCGCTCACCTACTGGCAGTGAAAGGTACTGATTACATTTATAGATGAAATGACTAGTACTGTTGCACAGAATACAATGAATCGATTTATTTTGGTTATCTGTCGTCTTGGTTATGATCATCGATTTTACTGGTATCTGTGGCTTAAACGATTGTTTCGTTTTTTGATTGTTTGTAGCTGACGATGCTTGTGCTGAATTACTTGAAATGGCTTTTAGAGCATGAGCTCGTCGTTCAAGGAACTTAATTAACGATTCCAACTTTGGAAGCTGATAGATTGGATTCTCATCTTCCCAGTCGATACGAAGTTGATGATCGAGCTTCTTTGTAATTGACAACATGAAGAATTGTTCAGATAACTTATCAGTCTCGTATCCCAACATGGCTAAAGATTGCGTGCTTGTTTTGACTGCTGTGATGAGTCGTTCGAGATCTGACGCAGAACCTTTTTGAACGATAGGAACTGACCAAACTGCTTCAATATATGCTTCTACAATCTTTCTTTCATTGTCGTATTTTGCTTGAAGATTCTTCCAGTAATTGTTGTAACCCAACTCTGATAATGTTACTGGACCCAACGACTTTTTAACATCATCCTTGAGAGCCCCCAGAAGATGTGTAAACTTGACTATGTTGTCGATTTGAGTTGAAGAATGCACGAGAGCAGTGAATGTGTCTCTAAACGTCACCCAGTTGGTGTAACTTCCATCGAAATCCGGTAATTTGATCTTGGGCAATTTGATACCTAAGGGTTTAGATCCATGCTGGATGAGATTGACGGTACTCAGCAATGATTCGAATGATTCGCGCTTCGATGCTCACCACGCGTTCATCCACCTCACTCAATTCTTCTTGAATAGTTTCCATCTTAGCTTGATCTGCATTGTGATATTCGATCAGAAGATAAACTAGACGCTCAAATTCTTTGTATGCATCTTGAAGATGTTTGCGACGCACTGTGAGCTCTTGAAAATCACTAACCTCCTTGTCAAAGCTGTCGACAAAAGTTTTGGTTTTGGTGATTTTTGTCTTTTGCATTGTCTTTTGGGCTTTAATAGCCGCTTCGTTGAATGTAGCTTCATCATCCGACATCGTTGATATTAAATGATATTCAAGATGTAGGAGAATCTTCGCGTAACTTAATGAATTTCCTTTAGAAAATTCCTGTTCCGTTATCACCCCGTTCCAGTGATGTCACACGATTGTAAAGGAACTTTATGAATTCGACTCGGTTCAGCCGATTTTGATCATTGATTGATGATGCCTTGAGGCATTTTCTTAATTTGATGATTTTTGGTGAAAATTGAGACTTTCTCGATTTATTTTCACGCTGTGCTGACTGCTATAACACTTACGCGACGTTTGCAAGTGTTTTTGCTATCCGTGGCTCCGCAGGACCAAATGTTTGCGTTGAGCTTAAATAAAAAACGTGTCTTGTTTGTTCGACTTGTAAAACTGTACTGATTTTATTGTTCAATGCTTTAGAGATAGTGGACTGTATATGTATTTGTATTTTATTGAACTTGGTCGTTAACACCGGATGCTCTAGCTGGTATTTCATAACACTCAATAGCCAGTTAGAAATAATATATCAACAGCACATTTGATTTTATATTTCGTAATAAAAGGATTTTGAGCGCTCGTGAATACCGTATAATTGTTTGACTGAGTCGCCAGCGTTTCCGAAACTTCATTTTACAGAAGCAGCTCAGACAATTCCGTGGGAGGTTTATTCCTATATCCTGTAAAATCTGGAGTCGGGGAAAAACATTTTCACCATCAATCCACACTCGGTTAAAGTTTTGATGTAGTGATTCTAATTCATCGGTACCGTTAATCGGTGAAAATTACGATTTCTTCCAACATCAATTCCTTGCTGTGAAAATTCGTTGGTCTGTTAATCGTTATCGGGATGAAATCTTAAATCTGATCATATACATCATCACTGATCACAATATGAGCACCAGGTTTCATTTGTCGTGAAGAAAGCTTATCAGTTTCCACGCTTCCATCTTCTTCTCCTGAATCTTTATCTTTGAAACTGAGAATTGCTGGTTCTTGAGGCTCAATAAATATTTCTTCGCCCTTCGGGCAGTTCTTCGTCATCTGAAATATTCTCAAGGGCGGCAGCCAACATTGCCACCGTCATTCCACCGGTGAGTTTTAATGCTGAGATGTGCTCACTGTCAATAAATGTATCTACTGAAGCAACAAAAAAAAACATGTTAAAATACGAACGTGACCATATGGTGACACCAACACCATCAAAGTTTTTTTTTTTATTGTTGATAAACTACTAGCGTGACCATATGGTAACGCATAAGAATTCTTTAAAATTGTCAATTAAAATAAAGCTTAAATTGATTCACTTAAGATACGTTTTCTTCACGGAAGTTTAGTCTTCAAAACCATAGTACATTTGATCAATTTATCGAATTATTTCCCTTGAAAAACTAAACTTAATTTTACATCATTTTTTGACGTTCGTTTAAAGCAGAGGGCGAATCGATAGATCGTCAACGATTTTTTTTTTCAACGATTTTTCATCGATACAAAATTGGGGGCGTGTCTCGTAACGATTTTTAATCGACTAAACATCGATGCACGATCTCAAACGATTAATCGCGAAATCGCGATCTCGGCCAATCTCGGCCAATCTCGTTTTAAATTGCGATGCATCAATAAAACGTTATGAATTTCAAATCGAATTTTTCTGTAGTGACCTTTGAATTGCCAGTGACCATAAAATAAATAGATTAAATTTACCAGTGGAAATAAAATATCAAATAAAATTAATTAATTTTAATAAAATAAAATAAAAATAGATTTTATTAATCGAATTGAAAATAATAAATAATAAAAATCATCAATTAAATATCCATTAATAAATATAATAAAAATAAGACTATCTATTCAAAACTTAATAAAAAAGCATTATTTCATTTTTAACATTTTTAATATTATTTTCAGTAATTTTTTTAAATTAAATTAATTAATAATTTTTTTAATTTTTAACATTTTTAATATTATTTTCAGTAATTTTTTTAATTTTTAATATTATTTTCAGTAATTTTTTTAAATTAAATTAATTAATAATTTTTTTAATTTTTAGTTTCGATTTAAAATTCATACAGCCGTTCTCACTAAACAAGTTAAACCAAAATTTCGGATTAGACGATTTCTAAACCTGCTCTTTTCTATGAACTCATAACAGAAATTTACGAAGAATGAAGATCAATGTTCAAAAGTAAATTCGCCAAGCAAAGTTTTTTTGAAAAAAAAAGAAAAAATTTTATCATATGATGTTTACAAATTTTACTCGAATTTTTTTTTTATTCTTTGCTACTGTTAGATTCACCTGATTACTCACTGATTCTTTGTTGCTGTCATTATGGAATACTACGATGATGAAGACTCTGTGCAGCTTGGAGAAATGCAAACTGCTGCCCCCCAGCCAACACTTGCACCGATGTCAACAACATTGTTGCCACCGATATCAACAACATTGATACTAACAGATAGTAGCGCTGGAAATGAAGGAAGCCTATTTTGGCCTTTGCTCATTATCGGTATCCTTGTAGCTGTTGGCGTATGTTCAGCGTTGTTTTTGATATGTAAGAGGAGAATAATGTCCTCTAGAAGCTTTCCAAATAGGCCTACAGAACTTGAGCAACTGTAAAGTAAAAGCCAACGATATTATCAGTTATTATACTTGGTCCATAAGTAATATGTGCACCTTATTTCGGAAATGAGAAATTAGTGAGAACATAATGCGTGTTAAGTGTGAGTCCGTGACGAAATCCTCTCTCGAGAGAGGTTAACTTCTACCGGTGTTAACTTTATTATACTTTTTGGAATCGTGAAAACATCATCTACATTTTCCACGCAAAATTCGGAAAATTTTCATTTTTTTTCATGTTCCTGACGATGTATCGATTCAATAAAACTCACTAACATGGAGCCTAAATAAAATAAAAATTTATAAATAAATTATAATAAAATTTATAAATATCTATCAAATTGCATTTTTACTTTTCTTTAATTATTTCCCAATTTTCCAGAAAAACTTACGACATATGTGAAATTTGATGAAAAATTCGATTTTTTAAAAATTTGTTCCAGCAACTTCAAAATATTTCTTGCAATATATTACAGTGTTTTAGATCTCATTGAGGCCGATCTTATTAGTGATACCCATTTATACTACAGATGTAAGGGAAAGCCGGAAAATTAAGTTCTCCACTGATGAAAAAAAAATTCTTCGCCACTATTTCTTCAATTTAGTATAACTTTTTTTATCCGATTATATATCTTCAGTACCGTTTTATGCACTATTAAATTCTCTATCGAATTGCATTTTTACTTTTCCAGGATCCTCATTTTTAATCATAAAAACCACAAATGTTCATGCTTCGCGTGATGACGTCATTCGAATTTAATTTTCTCATGTACAATCTGTTTGAAAAGTATTTTTTATTAAAATTTTAACGGAATGCAATGTGATATATAATGTTTTAGATGTCTTTGAGATGGACAAAAATCAATTCCAATCTTTGTTTATACTAAAGTCGTAAAAGCCGGAAAATTGAGTTTTCTTTTAAAACACTTTCTTAAAGGTTTTGTTCGAAGAAGTTTAAAATAATGCAAAGTCATGTATGGCAATGTTGTAGATATCATTGAGATGAACAAAAATTATGATATCAGGTTATACTACAGACGTAAGGAAAAGCGAGAAAATTTAATTTTCTTTACAAAAAAATACTTTCTTAAAGATTTCCTTTTAAAAATTTCAAATTGCAAAATAATGCAAAGTCATGTATGGCAATGTTGTAGAAAATTGAGTTTTCTTTAAATTAATAGAATTTATTTTTTTAAAGGAATTATATGTAAATCTAGATAAAAATTTCTGTACATGGTGCATGGCATCAATTTTTATGCCTAAAAAAAATATTTCTATTTCTTGCCAATCAATTTATATGCCAAAAATTTATTTCATGACAAAATTTGCTCGATGATGGTAAATCAATTTATATGCCTAAAAAAAAAATTTTTCTATACATGGTGCATGCCATCCATTTATATGCCAATATCAATATCAACTTTCAACAATTTTTAACATCAATATCATCGGGCATCATCAACTTGATTGAAATAAATTCTCTCTTTTAACGACACATACATACATTTTTCCTCTCTTTTCGTGTACATACACAGTCACCTTCCGTAAGCAGCTGAGTCTGTGACTCTTACATTTTGTCTTATATCTCAGCCATCTAACATCACATCTTCCTGTAACCTGTACCATCTTGGACTTCTATACATGGGGTACCTGGTACTATCCTGTACTATTCCAAAGGCATTCTAGTTTCAATTTAAATAATGTAGTGCGATGGAGCTGTAAAGCCATTTTAAGAATTTTCCATTTCTGGAAACCATCAAAAAATGAGAATTTTTATGACCTTCAGTGTGAGGGAGAAAATCAGTTTGAATTTTTTTTTTTTATTTACTCTCAATTTCGAAGCATCCAAGGTTGTTTATTTTAGAGGTGACACCAAAGCACTAACACCAAAACAAATTTACTAACACTAAATTTAAACAAACCAAACCAAAGGCCATATCTCAATGACAAATTATATAAATTGCGTATTTAATTATTCCAAGGCACGATTAATTGCATGTATTTAATAAAATAATCAAAAAAAATTGTTTTGTTTACAGTTTGAGTAAATCTGGACAGTTGTAGATCTGGACAGTAAATCCAACAATTGTAGGATTTTTCCAAATTACTCATAGTGTTCTACCATCTGTCTTGTAAATTTCGTATGTTTTTCATTTGTTTGTTGTCGTTCGTATTTGAGTATTTTTTTTGATTGTGTTGGCTTTGGTGTCACCTCTAAATCTACTGCCTTGGAAGCATCATCGTTACATATTTACACATATGTTGCGCGTTTTCAATAGATTTCTATTTTCAATAGAATAGGTTTCTTCTCAAGAAAGCTCTTTAATACTGTTTAGAGCCGTGATTCTCAAACTATGCACCGAGAGATTTCGAAATCATATGGTAGTGTGCCGCGTTTAAAATCACATACAAATTTTAAGTTAGTGTGCCGCGGAGTACAAAAGTTTGAGAATCACTGGTTTAGAGAGTATTCTTTGTCGTGGATGGAACAAATTTTGCAAATTTCAAAAATTAAATCTTTGAGATCATTTTAAAAGGATTTTTTTTTGTTCGCGTGGAAATTTACAAATCTGAACATCACAAAATAAATTTATTTATTTTTTCACCTTCTAACCTACAAACATGTTTTTATCGGTAAACAATATATTATTATTATTTTCATTCAATACATTATTTTGCGTATTAATTATGTGTAAGTATACTAGTATACCAAAGTTTAGTATACAAATTATACGGTATACCAGTATAGTATACCTGTTACTATACGGTATAGAATACAACTAACTCTAAAGTCGAGCGCCAATGCCTCGGCCAATGCTTATTAATTGAGAGGCAGTATTGTTACAATGCATTTTGAAAGCATTTTAGAAGCCAATTGGCTTTCTTCTCATCTGCTACTGAAAGAAGTTTGGGTCTTGAAGTAGAAAAAACCTTGCGAAATAATCTACAAAACCAAAATTAAAAAATAAAATAGAACAATATCAATTTCGATTTATTAAATAGTTATATAAAGACTTAAGTTATCTTCGATTTTATCATCGCTATCTGTTTCTTTGTCAATGGAGTCGTCTCCAGATGCTTCAGGATCATAATCCTCGACATAGCCACGAAGCACGTCAACCATATTAACTTCCATATTAAGAAAAGCAGCAATTTGAAATGAACTATACTAGTATGCTAAATTTCATTACACAAATTATACGGTATACTATACCGTATACCAAGTATACCGTATACTGTTTACGGCGCACCCTACTGGATATGTGTATGACAACAAATCTTTATCTAATAAAGCATACTAACATAACCATACAATTATACATACAGACAATTATACGCATAATATGTATGTATATCTTGTTCTTGGTTTTTTTATACACTTTTTGTATGTCTTCAATTTTTAAATTTTTATTTAATGCATTTTCGACCTTCTTTTTCTAGGTCATCTTCAGAATGAATTTCAAACAATTGAGAATTTAATATTGATTGCTTTGATTGCAAAATTTGTACAAAATTGACGGTGAATTTCCATAAATTTGTTTATTTAGTAAATTTTGGTTCCGGTAGAGGTGTAAATAGCATGACTCAAATGCATCTAGCTTCCATTGGTGGTTTACTTCTTTTAAAATTTCACCTTCTCGAATTGAATGTCCTTCCATTATAACATGATATGCCATTGCAGATTTTTGATCGGCTGGTCTTGTGCAATCATGCATGTGTTCATCATATCGTTTTTTGAAAGGACGTTTTGTCTGTCCAATATAAATTTTCGGGCAATCCTTACATGTTAGCTTGTAAATTCCTGATTTTTGATCCACTTTTTTGTCTCGATCTTTTGTATTCCCTAATAAATCACTAATAATTTTTTTTTATATTGGCTATATTCAAAAATTCATGCTGATGTTCAACATATTTGTTTACATTTATGGTTCTGCAAAATTCAACATATAGAAGAAATTTGTTTAAGGAGACGTCTTGAGGATAGACAACGTTTAAAAAAGAAGTTTGATTATTTGGTTCCAAAGAAACAAGATGAGCGAATTGCTCTCACGAAGAAGCCATTGGAAGAAGTATTTAATTTTCAACATATTATCAATTTGTCACAAATTTCTTCTATAGTTGAATTTCGCAGAACCATAAATGTAAACAAATATGTTGAACATCAGCATGAATTTTTGAATATAGCCAATATAAAAAAAAATTATTAGTGATTTATTAGGCAATACAAAAGATCGAGACAAAAAAGTGGATCAAAAATCAGGAATTTACAAGCTATATGTATAATTTCGATTTTTTTAGACAAATTAACATCTCTGAATCATATTGTTCCAAGCCCAGATTTTAGCGTAAGAGTCTTAGTGAGAGTCTTTAATTAAGTTCACTTACAAGCGATATAGCTGGTTATCTTTGGAGACACCACTGTATTTTTGTGTGGTAGTAGATTATGATGAATAATTTAAAACTTCCTTCCTAAAAGTGTAATAAACTTGAATTAAAAGAACCTAAGTAAGTTAACAAGTTGGGGCTCGTATGGATTCCCCTATTCTTCTCCTGCCGGTATAAAGTTTAGTGCCAAACCGGAAATTATACGCGAAGGCAAAATAAAATAGATAAATTAAACAAGAAGGCAAGCTAAAATTGAGCCCCATTTTCCAAAACTAAAAACGTAAACATTTGTAAATATTAAAAAATAGCTTTTCTGGTTGTTCAAATTCAGCTTGTTATTGATACCGAGTGAAAAATTCTTGAGAAAAATTCAAGTTTGATCCTACCTAATTTTGTTAATAACCAACCATAGATTAGGAGATCGAAGTTTGGTTGTACTCAAATTGACTTGTGAATTCTTAAGTTTGATCTTATTTTAATATAAATAATAGTTTTTAAAACATTTTAAGCAAGGTAAATAAATAAACAAGGTAGGACGGACTAACCCAATACATTAAAAGAAATCGCGTTTATGTGTTAGTCGTAAGCAGTTTTGGTCCGGCAACAGGGAAAATCGTATGGTTTTTTTTCGACTTTTTTCAGCCTTTCTGCGTTCCCTTCGGTTTGATTTGCTTGAAAAAAAAAACAAAAATAACATTGATTTTTTCCCCATTTTCACTCGTTTTCCGCATTATTTAACAAAAAACTGTATAAATTGATGCGTATCACACAAATTATATTGGATGTGTTAGAGTCCGTCCTACCTTGTTTATTTATTTACCTTGGTTCTGAGTCCGTATTGTGCATGCAATTAGGAAAAGGCTTCTCATTTAATAATTTCTCCTCCATCAGTGAATAGCACCAGAATGTCTGAACCACAAAGATCACCGTTTAACCAACTTTTGAAGCAATTACTTCAAGATCTTGAAGAAAGGTCAGAAAACAACAACATCACCCAGGAATATAATGATTATTTCTTCAATCAAGTCGGTAACATTGCCATCGAGAGTGGATATAATGATGTTGAAGGCTTCCAAAGAGACATGAAGTCATTAGTTAATGATTACTTTGATCATCTGCAAGCAGACGACCGATTAAATGACGATTTGGAAACAGACGAACAAAAACGCCAAGCTATTTCGAAAATTTTGAAATTCATTACCAGCACTCTCGGAGAATATTTGGAAAGAATTGCAACTGAAAACTAAGAAGTGGAACAGCTAATTCAATTTTTATTAAATGTCATATCAATATGCTTTAATTGACATGAGTATAAATTTTCTATTGAATGAAATTAAACTATGAATGAAAATTTCATTATGAAATAGTTAGGTATGAAAAATGTTTTGTCAAAGGTAAATTAAGAAAATTGAAGCACATCAACTGTCTGAAAAGTCAGCCTGTTGTCCATTTAAAAACTGATTTCAACTTTCGGTTTCGAGATTGTACATTGTATTTATTATTATTTAATGAATAAATGGTTTACTTTTATAACTGTGAAATCAACCAACATCATCTTCCTGCTTGATTTCAGTTGCGAGATAATCATTCGTTTCCAGAGATTTTGCGAGCAATCGAGTCACACTTCTCTCGCTAATTTTCATCATCTTGGCGATGTCCATTGTACGAACGTTGTTTTCACGTAACAATCGACACATGAACATTTCGCGATCGCGCAAAACCACTTTTGGTTTTCGCTCGTAACCGTAATTTCCTGGCGGCGGCAGAGATATAATCGATGTTGAAGCTTCTGGCAATGGTTCAATCAAATCAAGTGGATCAACTAAAAATAAAGAGAGATAATTATTGCAATAGTATTCGATTTATTAAGTAATTTCCTTACCAGCAGGATTTACTTCAACGTCTTCGCCATCGTTTGAGCGCATTAAACTTGCATAATGTTCCATTAAGGATTTTCATCTTCAGCTTACGCACACATGCAATTGACATCTCAAGCAGCATCGACATTTCCTTATTGCTCAATTTATTTTCAATTAATTCGCGGGCATATTGAACCTTCTCACGATCAACAAACATCTTTCGCTTTTTAGGTGGTGGCTTTTCATGTTCGCTTTCTTCGTCATCATTTTCCTCAACTTCTGATTTCATTTTTATAACTTTCGAACGAAGATTTCGCTCCGGATGCCATTTCTTGGGAATATTCAAATAAAATAAAAAATAATTGGGATAAAAAATAGGGAAAAAAATCAATGTTATTTTTGTTTATTTATTTACCTTGATTTTAAGCAAGGTTGTTTATTTTAGAGGTGACACCAAAGCACAAACACCAAAACAAATTTACTAACACTATCAAACGAAATCGTTCAGTCATAAGGCAGTCAGCTATGAATGATTTCCAAGTATAGGACTGCCCTTCAAATTTTCAAATTTAAGTAAAGCAAGCTGTTTTTTTTTTTTTCAGAACTATGATGGATCGTTTGAGAAGCATCCTTATCAGAGACTCCTTCAAATTCTTTGTTATCAATTTGGCCATGAAGGAGATCCAAAATTAAATCTACATTCAGAATGCTCAATTCATGTTAGCATTATAAAATTTAGAAGAAATTTATTAATTAAATTAAATTATTATAATTATTTATTAATTTAAATTTATTTATTTTAGAAGAAATTTCGTGAGTACATACTTAATAATTAATGCCCGAATAATACCTAATAACTTTTATCCAATAATTTTTTGATTCCATTTTTTCATAGGACTCCGCGATAAAACCATCAAAAGAGATGAAAAAAATAAGTCGTCTTGCCAGTGATAACACATATCGTTTACTTATTTAATGGAAATCATGTAATAAAATAACAATAAATATTAAATAATAAAATAATAAAAAAAAAAATAATATCAAAAATTCAAAACAATTCGTTTTTTTTTTTGTTTTGTTTACAATTTGAGTAACTCCGGAGGGTTAACAATTGTGGGATTTTTCCAAATTATTCCTAGTGTTCTACCATCTGTCTTGTAAATTTCGTATGTTTTTCATTTGTTTGTGTCGCTCGTATTTGTGTATTTTTTTTGATTGTGTTGGCTTTGGTGTCACCTCTAAATATACTGCCTTGATTTTAAGTGTGTGAAAAAATAAATAAGTCTTCTTCTTCTTCTTGAAAATTTAAATGGGCTCTCCCGCTTGGAAGCATTGCCCACTCCTCTGTTAGCATTTGCATTTCACGTATTTGGATCATATATGATTGTTACAAAATTTTAAAATATCACAGAACAATGTTACACTCTTTGATGAAAGATTTTTAATATTATTTTCAGATTAAGTTTTAATAAAATTTATCATAGATACGTATTTTAATATCACAGCATATTTTCTCTTATTTGATTAAATTTATCACACTTGAAAATAAGATGATTTGCATCATTTTGTTCATTAGATTTACCACAGGTATCAGACATTTTTAGCTTCCATGTTTTTAAATATTTATCACTGAAATCATGATCAGCCATTGGTTTGATTTCATTTCCACTAAGCGATTTAAATTTATTTTTGTGCCATAATTTTGGAGACACTTCACTGATTAAGTCATTACATTTTTGACCTTTACCTTCATCTAATTTTTCACAGTTCCATTGATTCCACTTTTTTATAATTTCTTTGTCTATAAAAGCAGTGAATAAATATTGATTTGAATAGAAAATAGCATTATTTTTTATGGCACTTTTGGCATGATCAACAGCTTTTTCATTTCCTTGAATACCACAATGCGCTGGTATCCATTGTATTGTTGCATTCAATTTCACTGCCAATTTTATGATATCACTACTTAATTTTTCAATCTTTTCACTGACATTACTTTTCTGAAGAATTTGACACGATACTTTTGAGTCAATTAATATCACAATATGTTTTATTTTCCGTGCTTCTTCCAGAGCCATTTTGACGGCATTCATTTCAACATTTACTATGTATACTGATCCTCTGAGCTTAAATGAACCTTAAAACTCATTGTCATTCAAATAGAAGGCTGCTGCTTTTTCATCATTTTCATTCAAGGAACCATCAGTGTAAATTTTGATTTTGTTTGGAAATTTGTTAATGCGCTCGATAGCAACTTTTTTCATGATTTCCGGTGCAACTGAAGATTTATTTCCAATCCAACCAGGGATATTTTCGTGAACTTCCAACTGATTGATATGCGTATTCACTTCCAATTTTCTCCATCTGCAAATGTTCTTGAAGTATCTCAAGAAAACGAGCTCGAAGTAATAATACAGATTTTTCTTGATGATTTTATCTTGACCAATATTATTGGAAAGAAAATATATTTTTCGCATTCTACAACAGTTCATCCATCTTTTTTAATCACACTAATTTCTTCCTCCATATTTTTGCACAATGTTTTATAGACAATGGAATTATTTGTTTTAATTTTGAGAATTTTTTTAAGTGTTTGTTGTTCGCATTTAATACCTCTCGGCGGTTCAGCTGCTAATAAATGTAATGTATTTAAGGGAGTCGATCGTGTGAAACGATTAACTTTACGCAATGCTGCATTGTTGACAACGTCTAACTTATCAAGATTTGTTTCAGCTGCATTTGAGTAAATAGCAGATCCATATTGAAGATATCCGCTAATCAATCCATTGTACAATATTTTGAGTGTTTTTGGATGTGAACATTTTTTGGAGCCAGCAATGATTTTAAATAAAATTAATCTTTTTGCCAAATTTCCTTTCATCTTATCAGTTTGCTTGTGGAATCTCAAATTTTTTGAACCAAGATGTAAATGCTCATTTACGATTTCAATATTCACATTGTTAACAATAACTGGGCTTTCTTTCGGATTTTGTTGTTTAAAAAACAAAATTTTTGTTTTATGAAGATTCAATTGAATTTTAATGGCTACTTTTAATGGATAAAGCTGCTGCGAATTCATTAACTTTTTGATTTAATCTCTGATATAATTCAGTTTTCTTCTTGGCAGTGACGATAATGAAAAAATCGTCTGCATATTGAAAGATGAATGTGTAATTATTTGTAATATCGTGAAGTTGGCAAGTATAAATATTAAAAACACTTGGCGAGGTTGGATCTCCTTGAGGAAGCCCAAACGATGTGATGACTTCTGCTAATTCTTCAGCTGTTTTCACAATCATTTTTCTATTAATAAGAAAATTATAAAGCCGATGTATGATATTCCTATCAAAACCTTTCTCATATATTTTGCCAATCAAAATCTCCGGGTCCACAAAATCAAAAGCTTTCGTACAATCACTTAAAGCACCAGCTACAATGAAACCAACACGAATTGCTTTTTTAATACAATCCACGGCCATAAGTAAACAATCAATCGTGGATGAACCCTTTTGAAATCCAAATGAAGTATCAGGAATTACGTTCAATTTTATACAATGTTCATCTATTATTTCCTTCACTCTCGTGTTGATGATTTTTACTCCGACTTGAATTAATGCAATTGGGCGATATGAGGCAGTGTCATTAGGATCTTTTTTTGGTTTAATAATGGGCGCAACGATAATAGTCTTCATTTCTTCCGGCAGTTGTCCTTTCTTCCAGATATCGTTAAGAAAATCAGAAAATTGCATAATTGCAGAAATATCCATTTCTTTAAACATTGAAAATGAAATCTGATGAGAACCTGGTGCAGAATTTTTCTTAGAGCTGAGAATTCTAATCATATCCACAAATTAAAGCAAATCTTCCACTGGATGACAATTCAGAAACTGTTTCTTTTGGTTTATTGGATAAAGTGATTTTAAAAATTTGTTGGCATTTTCCTTTGAATCAGAAATTAAATTAAAAGATTTTTCCTTAGTTTTGTCTTGAAGCATTGCCACAATTTTCCACACATTCACGAGTGAAGAGAGCGGATTTATTTCTTCAATCAATTCACGACTTTTTTTATTTTTAGACCTTTTAATAGCGTTTCTCATGTCTTTAATATTTTGATCTAACTTTGTCACTATTGTTCGTTGTACTTTCGTTTTTTAGTTTTTCCGTTTCATCATTCCACCAATATTTTTGATTATAATCTAATGGTACATGTTTAGTATTTTCTTTAAGGCTATTTTTCGTGGCTTGTTGAAAACTTAGAAGATCTTTACAGTTACTAATATTGCTATTCATAAATTTAACGATATTTTTTGAGATTCACTGTTATTTTTTTTATCACATTTTCTTCTAAGATTATTTGGACTTTGTATTTCAATTATCACACAATAATGATCACTTCCAAGACATTCATTAATCACATCCCATTTAAATAAGTGATGAATATTTGGTGGGCATTATTTGAAATTAAATCAGCTATAACCGTTCCTCTTGCTGTTGTAATAGACGATCCCCATAGTGAATGTTGAGTAATAAAATCACCACCTATGAGGCACTTTTCGTTATGTATAAAGTCGATGTTTTTTTTAAGATCTTCCTCAATTTCTTTGTTGTTTTCTTCGGGCAAATAAATTGAAAAGCAGTCAAAATTTTCTTTCACTAATTTCATTCCAATGATTTCAACATGTTTAAGATTCAAATTTATATTAATTATTTGAGTTTGAATACAACTTTTCACTATTATTCCTACACCTCGATATCCTATGGATTTCGAATGATTTAAATGTACATTATAGCCTCGAAAATAAAAATTATCTCCATCGATAGACCAGGTTTCTGATAGAAGAACGAAATCGATGTTTTCACGAAAAATAAATGCATCAATTTCATCCTTGTTGGACCGAAGACTTGTTGTGTTATGTTGTAGGATCTTATGCATTAAAAAGGATCTAAAGTTGCATTAAAATTATTCTTCATTATTAATCATTTTCATCCATGTATTCATCGGCCCACAAAGTCTCAAATTGATTATAATCGACGATATCTCTTCTATGATTATTGTAAACTTTTTTATTATTGATATTCCATTGATTCAGATTTTTCTTTAATTGTGTTTGATTGTTAACTTTCAATTCTTGATTATTTTGATTTGATAATAATTTGACGACTTGATTGACGATATGTTGCGTGTATATTGGATTTTTTGTTACATTATATGAAGACCCAGTCAATGGATTAAATTGTTTTTCTTGTTTCACAATGTATCGTTGATTAGGATTTTCCTCTGTTCTTCGTTTCTTCGTCATAAAATTTTGTCTGGTATATGGTTGTTGTTGATGTCTTTGATGCATTTGTTGATGTTGCAATTGCTGTTCTTCAATTTCATTTTTTGATTGAAAATTTCTGATCGCTGCTTCCGAAGGACGTGGAGCATTTTTTAAAATTTCACTAAATGAAGGACCTTGATGTTGTTGTACTGGAAATTCGTTATCAACAAATAAATCTCTGTTGTTAAATGAAATCCTTGGACGAATAGCTTCACGAGCCTCGATGTATCCCATATTGTATTTGATTTCCTTCTGAAAAGCCAGTGATTCACATTTAGCGTCATCAAAACGATGATCAAGATGGCAATGAGCACAATTAGGAGTAGATGAATCGCAATCTTTCAGATCATGTAATTCTGAAGCACAATTTTTACAGCGCTTTTTTAAACTTTTACATTCTGCTGATTCATGACCAAATCTAAGAATTTTGTTCACAGTCTCGCCACAAAAAATGTTGACATTGCTGATCCTCTTCAATTATTCGCACCTGATGGAACATCTGCTTGACATCACCATTTATCGCTATTTTGTGTTCTCTGAATCGAGTTAATCCCTTCATCATGGGAATAAGTTGATCAGGTCCTTTTAGTAGCATTGAATTTAATGAAGTGCCATCGATCGCAGCAGCTGCATCCCATACCAATCTTCTTTTAATCGGGAATTTATTGGGATTTGTGACGATGAATACCATATTCTCTTCCATCTTTTCTTGAGCTCTTCATCAGAGGCTTCCCTAGCATGACCAAGTTTTGTCAATTCTTGCACATGATCATTCACCCACTGGCGTGCATCAGGATCCTTTTTTAATGACTTTTCTTGAGATTTCAGTCTACTCAAAGCCATTGCGTAATTGTCAGGTAATCTCGCTTTCTCATCTTTCCATAAAAGGCCAATCTCATAAAGATCTTGTTTCAAGCGCATCATGCTATTGATTATATTCCAGGCTTGGTGTTCATCAGCTGATTTGACGTCGTCTTCCGATTTTACGACACCAAAGTTTTTGATGGAGAACTGATATTTTACCGTTTTATGCAAATCTTCATCTTCCATTTTTTGCCGAATTGCCAAATGTTTTTGCGGATTGAGGGAGTCATAAGGCACTCGATGAATACCAACAGTGGGAATGGATCTGCCGTATAAGATCCAACCTAATTCAGTTCTAGCGGCAACCGGTTTATGAACTTCTCCGTTTCGAATGCTTCTTTCAGCTAGGAAACGTGGCTTTTTCAGCCCAATCAAAATTTCTGGCATTGAATTTTCTAAGTCGGCCACTGGAAATCCCTTCAAATACGGATAACGATCGGTCATTTCAACGACATTCAGATTTTGTGGGTGGAAGCACATATCACGAACCGTTCTTACACTTTCCATTGGCTTCAATTTTGTTTGACCTCGACCAGTTATTTTCACTGAGCATATCTTAGAGTCGGGCTCAAGCCGAACGGTGTCGTTTGTTCAGGTAAGCGCCAATTTGTCTGGCGTTCCCTTAATGTTCAATCTCTTGAATAATGATTCATTCATTAATGTCAATGCGGAGCCACCACCCAAAAACGCGAACGTCTCCACTTTAATACCATTTTCTCCATAAATTGTGACAGGCAAAACTTTGCTCAAAACGGAGCTAGATGTTTGATGAATATTGTGCTGTTCGGCTCGACGAGCACCTTCACTATTGCTATGATCTTCCGTTTCTTCATCGCTTGCGTGAACTTTCGATACATTGTGACCATGCAACAATGCATTGTGAGTTGCCTTGCAACCATCGATTTGACATTCCTTCTTGTATGCACACTGACGGAATGCGTGATCTTTTGAGTTTAGACATGCAATGCATATTTTACTTGCTCTTGCATATGCCATTCTTTCAGTCGGATTCAGATTTAAAAATGCTATGCAACGATACAATGGGTGGAAACCTTTACATTTTAGGCATTCGCTGCGTTTTGATTTTTGCAGACCTTTATGCAGTCCTGATTTTCCTGATGATTGTGATTCGTAATGAACTCCAACACGATTTGAGTTCATTTTTTTGTCGATTTTCTTTTGGCTGTTTTCAAATCTTTTCTGATTCTGTGCGGAAGGTGCATTTGCTCTTTTCATCAGAAAACGTTGCAAATCTTCAATATTCAAATCTCTCTGTTCATTATCGAGTTTGAGATCCTCCCATTGATCTTGATGGCGATCAGAGAGCATTTGCACAACACCATCGGAAAACAGGGTATTTATTAAATAGCCATTTTTGTTCAACGCTTTAATGCTCGTAAGAAGCGCACTGACTTCCAACGCTAAATCCATCAGTCCATTTGGAAATAGTCTTGGGGCCTTCATCTTCAGGATTACATTCATTTGATGTACGATGAGTTTGTCTGGTTTGCCATATTGTTCTCGCAATTTAAGCATAATTTGTTCCGGATCTCTATCCATTATCAAATGAGAGAGCACAACTTGCTTTACCCTTCAGTGCTTTATCCATTTTGGTCACTAATAAATGCAAATTCATTACTCTTCGATTTCTCTCATAAGCCGCTTCAAATTGTACCCAGATTTTCCAATAATCTCCTGTAAATTCCGGAAATGTTTCGAAGGAAATGGCGGATCTGAAAACGATGTTCGCTTGTGATGGATCCTCCGCAGACTCCTGTAACACTGGTTGATATGCTCCATATGGCTGAAATGGATATTATGGATTTTGTGGCATTGAATAATTTCTCTCTTGCGCCATCCTGTTACGTTCATCAAATTGTTGATCTGGCCACGTAAATGAAAACTGTTGTGGCACCTTTCTATTTGATGCAAGAATATCAGCATCTGCAGTTAACGGTGGTTGGTTAACCCTGGTAGCTTCAGTTTGCTTTGGAATGCAATTTGCGCGCTCATATGGTTTTCCCGAAGCGAATTCATGTTGAACAGCATATGATGCATTAAAACGGCTTGAGTCATATTTTCGTTCATTGCGCAAAGGATTTCCTGTTTGCGAGAAAACGACTCTAGATGTTTTCAGAATTGCACCTGTAGAAATTGGTTGCCCCATATTTGCATTTGAACTTATCGAACGATTATATTCTTCCCCTACCGGGGTAGGGAATTCCGTAACGGGAGCGAACCTCGATGCCAATGGGACTGGAGAATTAAAGGCTTCTGACTGTACATTTGATGCTAATATTGAATTTGATGATCTAGCAGCAATTTCATGTACTCCCATGGAATTCATGACAGCCATCAGTTGATTTAGCTTTTCCTGCAGCAAGTCATTTTGTTTACGTTGTTGCGTTATTTGAGAAGCGCATCTTTCAATTATCTCGTCACGTTGGTTTAACTGGTCTTCTAGTGACGTTAAACGAGCACGACGTTCAATTTCAATTTCGTCTTTCGTGCATGGATTTGAATAAATGGTTTCTTCGCAATTCGGAAAACGGTCATCTATGCGGCTTCCATGCCTTTCTCGCAATAATAAGCTGGGGAGCCGTTGATATTCCAATTTGTCTTGACTCGCCAATGTTGATTAATTAATTGCAGAGCTGTGAATTTCACTAATAAAAGATAAACTACAAATTATGTGTATTAATTTGTTTATTAATTGAATGATGAATTTACGATGTGTCACGCTTGACGAACAAGATAAAAGAGAAAGAACGATGGAATAGATCAAAAAGGCCTCGAAGTGATGTAACTATCGATACGTTGTAATAATCATTCGAGGGGATCCTACTATCATAAATTGTATACTTCAACACTCCTCCTCAATTTATTGATTATTGCAACCTGTAGAACTATTTAAGACCTGCTAATTCTCGAAGCGCTTTTATTTTCACTGATCCTAGTGGCTTGGTGAGCATATCAGCTATATTTGTATCAGTAGATGATATTTCAGTTGCATAGTTCCTTTTCAATTTGATCTTGCACAAAATGATATTTAGTGTCATGTGTTTGGTACGATTACTAAATTTTTTATTATTTACCATACTAATAGAACTTTGACTATCAGTATTGATTATGTTTGTTCCTCTGTAATTTTATATTGTAATTTTTAGCAATCCTTTTCAAACCAGATACTTCTTTACATGTTTCTGCGAGTGTTGCACTCTATGTGTTGCACAACTATGAAGTTTTCACTGCAATTGTCAAAGCTTAGCTTGAGTTTCAAATTTTGAGTACCTTTGAGATATCTTATTATTCTTTTAACTTCATTCATATCATTATCTCTTGGATGTGCAACTCTTTGACTTAAAATTGACACGCATGCTGCAATATCTGGTCGTGTATGTGTTGTATGTGTATGTGTAACATGCCAATTAGCTTTCTGTACTCTTCATTAGATGGCAACGAAATTCCATTTTGTTTATAATATCCAGTGTCAAGTGGGAACTTTGATATTTTCGCTTCATTAAATCCAGCATTTTCAATAAACTTTCCAATGTACTGTGATTGAGATATACTAAAATGTCCATTTTCATCTCTTTCAAACTCAATGCCTAAATAATATTTTACATTTCCAAGATCTTTTATTTCAAAATCTTCTGCAACTTTTTTCATGAGCATATCAATCAATGTAGCATTACTTGAAATAACTAAAATGTCATCAACATGAATCAGCAAATAACATATTTCTCCTCCTGATGCAAGCGAATAGAGGCATTTGTCCGTCATATTTGTTTGCATCTGTTTTTTAATGATTCATGAAATGTTTGATTCCATACATAAGCTGCTTGTTTAGACCATATAGACTTTTTTTAAGACGACAAACTTTATTCTCTTCTTCATATCCTGGTGGCAGCTTCATGTAAATTTCTTCCGAAATTGTGCCATTAAGAAACGCGTTTTAATATCGAAATGTCTGACAAAATAATTTTTAGTTCCAGCTAAAAATGTTGCGTATAAGAATAAATCCTTTGGCACACTTAGCTCTGAAAATGGACTGTAATTATATGGAAACGATATTCCACTGGCGTAGAATGACGTATGGCTCTAAACTCAATGTTTTACTCTTCTAGGTCTTACGAATGTCTTTTATTAATTATTTTTGACAAGGTATAAAAATGTATGACTCGCACGTGATTGGAAAAATGAATACTATGGTGCCTTGCATGGCAATTTGATGAAATCGTTATTCGTTGATTTCATCACGACCACTCCCGGGCCTTGATAGCTTCGCTTTCAAGTGGTAGCAGACTAAGATACTTGACATTTCGTATAAGCTCACCGTATGGAGTCTTGACTTTACATTTCTGACAATCTACTGTTCCAGGGAATAATTCTATGATACGACCAATAACCATTTCATTGATGGTACGTTTGGCTCATTGATAAGGACCATTGAACCAAGCTTGATAACGGAATTGATAATGGCTTCGATTTTACAGCAAATTGTATATAGCTGTTCATATGTAAATGTTCTTCCATTCGTGACACGCTTCAAATGATATTTTACGGCTTTAATACCAATTTCCCAAAATCCTCCCATGTGTGGCGAACGTAGTGAAATAAAATACCAATGAATGGATAGGTCAGTACACATTTTCTTGATTGATGGCTCAAGTTCATGAAATCTCCTTTTTAATTCATTGTCGGCTCCCTCAAATGTGGTTGCGTTATCTGAATTCATGGCATAAGGCAATCCACGTCGTGATGAAAAACGATCGAATGCATCTAGAAAGGCTTTGGTAGTCAGACTTGTAACAATTTCTAGATGAACAGCTTTTGTCGTCGCGCATTTAAATAAACTAATATAGGCTTTTGTAGTAGCCGAATTTCTTGTCAGGCTTGTTTTGTTAGAGATTGGACCGGCATAATCTACTGTTGAAATATAAAATGCTGAGTTTTGATTAATGCGAAATGAGGGCAAATCTCCCATTAATTGTTCAGTCAATTTCGGCTTTGCTCGATAACATGGCAAACAATGATAAATAATGTTTCTGACGATGGACTTTGCTTGGAGTGGCCAATATTTCTGTCTCACAAACGAGAGTAATGCAGTGTGGCTTGCATGATAATTTTCAGAATGAATATGGCGAATGATCATCGTTGTAAAATGACATTTAGGCAATATGATTTGATGTCTTTGATTGTAGAACAAATTATGAGCATTTTTCAATCTACCACCGACTCGTATCACATTTTGATCGTCTAAAAATGGATTTAAGGACTTGATAGATGATGTGCTGGCATATTACCTTTTCCACTGCTTTTAATGGCTTGTAATGCTTTATATTCTTTGGTGAAAAATGTTTGTTGAATTAATTTGATGATTGCTGTTTCAGAGGCTTCAATCTCATCGAGTGTTACAGGACCAAGGAATTTTCTGACGTGTTTTCTGGCACTTGCAATGAATCGTAAGATGATGGCAAATGAGCGTATGAGAATATTCAGTCTACTGAATCTAGTCTCAATAAATTCGATTAGTGAAGACACTTTAATTAACGTGAAAGTCTTGCGCAATTCATTGGTGATTTCAGGATCTTCATTGTCGATTTTCATTATTGGTTCAGGCCATTCCGATTCCGGTTGATTGAAGTATGATGGGCCATTCCACCACAGATCAGAATTAGTTAATTGATCAGGCATGATTCCATGTGAAATTATGTCGGCTGGATTTTCATTACTATGCACATGACTCCAATTGAAATTTTCAGTTGTTTCTTGAATGACTGCAACACGATTTCCGACGAATGTTGACAGTTTTGCTGGAATCATTTTTATCCAACAAAGTGCAATCGTTGAATCAGTATTCAAATTGACTCTTGATATTGGAACGGTGATGGTTTTTAACAGGCGTTGTGTCAGTTTTGATAACAATACTGCGCCGCATAATTCAAGTCTTGCTAATGATTTTTGTTTTACTGGTGCAACGCGTGACTTAGCTTGTGC
>JAFFZY010000074.1:0-30027 GCA_018397935.1 Propsilocerus akamusi
AGCTCACAGATCTTAGCTTTTGGTATCAAAAAATTGCTTATAAAATTTTCTAAATTTTTGTTTCACATGTTGAAGCTCTAGAAGCATCACTAGAACCTTCAAAGTGCTTCTAAATGTGGAAAAAAAAATTTGAAGAGAAGCATGTTAACCGGCTCATCGCTGCCAAAAGGTTTCTGGGCAGAAGCTGTAAGCACAGCCAACTATGTTTTTAACCGACTCGCGAGTAAAACACAAAAACAATCACCGTATGAAATGATTTTCGGCCAGAAACCAAAGCTTACGGAATTTCACGAGTTTGGAAGCGATGTTTACACAATGATACCATATGAGCAAAGAAGAAAATTAGATGATAAAGCTATCAAGATGAAGTTTATTGGATACGATGAGTCAGCGAAAGGGTATCGATTGGCCGGTAAGAATTTCAAAATACACGTATCCAGAGAAATTGTATTTTTAGGTACAAAACAAACATCGGAGGAAAAATATTTAGAAGACGAGATTGTGCCTATCAAAACACCGGAAGAAAATTATCACTGGAAAAGAAACAACAGACATCAGCAGATGGAAAATAACAGTGATGAAATGACACAAGAAGAAGAGCTCTTGGAATTAGAATCTGAAAATGAGGAACAAAGTATCAACACTCAACAGGTTGAACATGAAAATGTACAAGAAACAGAAGCTACACATATAGAACCACTCAGACGCTCAAACCGCGAAAATATTGGCAGAATGCCAACAAGACTGAACGATTATGTAGTGTATCAAGCCAAACAATCAGGTAATGAGCAAGAACCACGTACATTTAAAGAAGCCATGGAATCGGAAAACGCAACCCAATGGAAAAAAGCAATGGAAGAAGAACTAGAGTCAATTAGAGAGAACGAAACATGGGAACTCACTGAGCTGCCTAAAGGTAGAAAAGCAATTGGGTGCAAATGGGTTTACAAGAAAAAATTCGATGAAGAAGGAAATGTTATACGATATAAAGCAAGACTCGTAGCAAAGGGATTCTCACAAAAATATGGGATTGACTACGATGAAGTGTTTGCACCAGTAGCAAGAAGCACAACAATGAGACTACTGCTCTCAATAGCAGGAAAACGCAATTACATAGTAAACACTATGACATAAAAACTGCATTTTTAAATGGAAAACTGAAAGAGGAAATATATTTAAAACAACCCGTTGGGTTTCAAGAAGGAATTAAAGTATTAAATTAAAAAAAAAGCCTCTACGGACTTAAACAAGCAGCAAGAGTCTGGAACAAGACACTTCATGAAGCTCTTACGGCCAGCGGATGCGAACAAAACCAAACAGATCGGTGTCTGTACGTAAGAAAATCGGATGGGAAAATCAGCTACATCCTGATTCATGTCGACGACTTGCTGGTATCAGGGAATAACGAACAATTCATCGAAGAACTTATAGAATGCATTGGAAAAGAGTTCGAAGTCAAAAATTTAGGAGGAGTGAAGCATTATCTCGGTATCGATATTGAACGCGATAATAATGGAAAATTTTTGATCTCGCAACAATCGTACATTGACAAAATCATCCAGCAAGCAGGACTGAGCGACGCAAAAATATCCAAGTTCCCAGTTGACATAGGATATAATAAGCAAGAAGGAACACCTCTTGACTCGAACGAGGAATATCGGAAGTTAATCGGAATGCTGCTTTACCTCACAACGAATACAAGACCAGATATAGCAGCAAGTGTGGCAATCTTAAGCAAGATGGTAGAAAGACCTCGTGACAATGACTTAAATGAAGTAAAACGAGTCATACGATACCTAAAGGGAACCAGAGATCTAAAATTAAGATTGAACGATAGTAATTATGGCAATGAAAATATATATGCTTATAGCGATGCCAATTGGGCAGAAGACCGCGAAGACAGGAAATCAAATAGCGGATACTATTGCTCATTGAACGGTGGAGCGATCTCATGGTGCTGCAGAAAACAAGAAATAATTGCACTATCATCGGCCGAAGCCGAATACATTGCGCTTACAGAGACTTGTAAAGAACTGACATGGCTGAAAGAAATCGCAATAGGTCTTGATGAGCATATCGCAGAACCAATAACTGTATTTACCGATAGCCAAAGCTGTATCAGCATAATAGAAAATCAGCACTTCAGCAATCGATCTAAACATATCGATACAAAATTCCATTATGTTAGGAATAAAGTAAGCGAAGGAAAAATCAAATTGATATACTGCCCGACCAGCGAGAACGCAGCTGACATTTTCACGAAGCCACTAGGATGTGTCAAGATGAATTACTTCAGGGAATTAATTGGACTGGAGAAAGGCAAAAATGATATTAAGCAACATTCCAAAGTTGAGGAGGAGTGTTGAACGCAACGTATTCTACGTAATGCGTACGACAACGTTGGGAATGTACATAATACATTCTTGCATAGACGAAGACAGTTCCTTATGAACAGTCAAGGGATAAACATCGAAACAAATAAAATATATTAAAACAAATAAACACAAGAGACGCTTCTTTATTCGTCAGCAACACTGAACATCAAAAGTGCTCTGCTACTAATTCTACAGGTTATGGGCCCAGCCGTGAGAGTAGGAACGGAATGAGCGACAAGTGATCTTCACTGGAATCAGATTGGTGAGAGATGCATTGTCGAGGAGGAGTGTTGAAATATGGAACGAGCCAAACGGGCCAAAAAGTCATTCAGACCGTAATGGTCGAATGACAGCTGATCTAGCTTTTTGTGGACACGGGAACCCAAGGGTTATGGGTACGAATCCCGTTGAAGTTGGTCAGTTGGCGGGTATTTCGCATTCCGGAATGTTCTACCATGTGCTGCTCTGTTATGTGAAGTATGTAACTTTGAGACGCATAGTGTATGCGTAAGTTTACTTCTCAACATAATTAATGTCCCTTAAATAATTTTAGGAGAGAATAAATTTTTTTGTTCTTGCATTGTTAAACCTATTGTGCTTCGTGTTAAATAATTACACAATTTCTCGTCGCAAGTATTTATTCTGTCGAAACCCTGCTTCAAACAGTTTCCCCCTACTCAAGATCCTGAACCCCGTTGAAGAAATTTAACACAATTTGCTAGCTGATTTAGTATTTGGGGAAATTGTCGAATCGAGATTTTTCCAGAAACATGCTTCACAATTCAATCTTTTCTACAAGCCACCAACTCGACAAACTCTTGCATCTCCTTTGCTGGACGTTTCTGAAAACAAATCACAACGAAAATTTATAAAGTCTTTTCCCGAAGTGGAGATCACCAAGCCATCCTAGAAGTAATTGAAGATGTATTCTCACAACCTGTTTCAGTAATCACGCTTCTGCAAAAAAGAAAGCTGTGAAAGTTTCAGGATTAATAAATTATAGATGTCACTCGCAACTACTAAATTTCATCAAAGATCTGAAAATAACGGAACTTACAGAAACCCTTTAGGGGAGGGGGAGGTACAAGAAAAGGTATACGCCATATGAAATAAATTTTGGCATGAAAATGCGAATCTCATGCAGAGATCACGATCAAAACATGGAAACAGCACGTGAAGATAAAATTGATCATCTCGGTGAAATGCGTCGCGATGCAGGGAACAACTTTTCAAAGCACACATTACAAATAAAAATAAAATGCCTCGCAAACGTCGACTTGATCTTTATTACCTAATTGCTGTTCTGCATGCATATGAAAACATGAAAAACGTGGCGCATTCAAAAGATGTTTCAACGATTCCGACGGATTCGACGGCTCCCACTCAAAATCTCGTAATTATAATTTTTATTTTGTACCTTAAATTTCATTCACATTGCACATGGCCTATACAAAAACTTTGTCTGGAATGTGGCAGTGCATCAATCAAGAATCATTTTACGCGACATGTATCAAAATCTATTGTTTGGGGTACTTTCGGAGTGTCAGAAAACAACCCAAAGAGAGCAATCTGCAAATATTACCCTTGTCACAAGAACGAATATGCCTTTTGAATGATGCTACCAATGTTTGTTGTGCAGAATGTGGTAATGGCAACTCCCAATGTTCATTAGTCATTAACTTTAATCCTGTTCTTTTCATGACAATATCATCAAATAAGCGATTCACTGTTTTTCATCACAACTTGTCAAAAAATCTCTCTGTTGTTTACAACCCCCCCCCCCATCCCGTTCTTGACTTTAAGAAGAAATTTTTATTTGGTAAATTTATTTATTTTAACTTGTTTGGTGCAAAGTAGCTTATATTTTCTCGCAGTGCTTGAGAATTTTTCTGATGATGAAGAACTGCCAGAAAAAATATTTACTGACCGTCCAGAACCCGCAATTCTCACAGATGAAAATTCAGGAGAAGAAGATGGAAGCGTTGTAATCAATACACTTTCTTTAGCTGAAAGCTGGTGCTCATATCGTGATCAATGACGATGAATATGACCAGATTGATGATCTCATTCCCGATAACAATCAACAGCCCAACGAATTTTTACAACAAGAAATTGATGTTGGAACAGATGATAATTTTCCAGGGACCGACGAACAGGAATCACTACATCAAAAATTCAGTCACATGGGGTTGATGGTGATATCAAAGGGAATGAATATCAATTGCCGACTCCAGATTTCATAGAGAATAATAATAAATCTCCTACGGAATAGTTTGAGCTGCTTCTGTCTGACGAAGTTTTGGAAAGAATGGCGACGAATTACCAGCTAGACCTATGTATTGGAGTGCCGATGGCGACAAACAAAATTCCTTAGTGTGCGGTGCAATGCGACGAGGAAGATTTATTATTATAATCAAAAACATGCACTGCAAAAACATCCATCTTTTATTGATCGAGACAACAAAAATTGTAAGCTGTGGCCGCTGATCACTGTTTTACAAAAAAAAATCCCATCCCTTTCTCCCATTGCAACATATATTTTCTGATGAGAGCATGATCAAATATTATGGACGCCACGGTTGCAAGCATTTTATAAGAGGCAAATCAATTCGGTTTGGTTACAAGGTATGGAGTCCGAGATTCGAAAACAATGGACATTTTGTTGAGCCCGTCCTGAGGGATTGTCAACGATACAATTGCCAAGCTGTTAAACGTTCTCAATGCCAGAAGTGCAACTTAGGATCGTGCATTCACTGTTTTACAGACTATCATAATAAATCTTATGCCAAAAAATCATGTCATAAAATCTCATGTCAAATAAATGAAATAAAATATCCATTGCGTATTAAAAAAAATGTCGCTCAAATACTAACGTGACCATATGGTAACGGCAATTTTCATCAATTTTCGGAAAACTGTTAATGAAAATTTGAAAAAAAAAAAAATTTTTTTCATGGCTAAATATCAAAAACTCATCGATTTTGAGAGTTTCAAGCGAATCCGAAATTCCGGAGGATTCGGGTTAAGATAATTTTATTTGTACATCGTTGAAAACATTGTTATATCAGCCAATCTCATACATGAACTGATCATCGCAGCAGACCATTTCGATGTGGTTTATAGCACTTTCATTGCACTCTGATACATTTTCTAAGCGCCGATTTTCGTTAATGTCCCCCAAAGTAATATGAAAATTCTGCATAACAATTAAAACTCCGATGCGACTTTCTGTGCATTGCCCCTTGAGAATTATTGCAACTGCAATCGACTCGTGAATAAAGGAGACCCCGCTCTGGACCATAACTGATTTATGAATTTCGGCATTCTCAACATTAATTTGTTCATTAGATTCAATATGTGTAGACTGCGCCAGAATTTTGAATTTGCTTGAATCTTCATTTATCTGATGCACTGCATCAACAGTCTCCAATCTGGATTCAGAAACTTCCCTTTCTGCACAAATTTGGAACTGAATTTGGCAGAATTCAACAGCGTAAACAGCAGTCCAGGATAAGGCGCCTGGGATTACTTCATTCTCGTAACCACTATCCGTGAAGTGAGGAATAGAATAAATCCGGTTTAATTTCGCTTAATGCTTATTTTATTATTTAGGTCTTGTCTCGACTACAGCTCGACGTAAAGTAAAAGCTGATACAATATTACACAACAGTTACATGCCACACACATACAAATTGATATTGCAGCTCAAGACTCAAGCAGTCTCAAAATTCGCTTGACTGTTAATTATTCAACACTCCTCCTCAGTATCGTCTTAACTTTGCTATCTTTATTGACCCTAGTGCCTTCGTCATCATGTCTGATATGTTGTGGTCTGCCGGTGAGTATATCAGATTGATTTCTTCTTCGTTGACCAGGTTTCTGATGTAGTGATATTTCGTGTCAATATGCTTTTTTCTATTGCTGAATTTTTGGTTTCTTATCATGTTTATATCTTCCTGCGTTTCTGGTCTGGCACCATGGCATAAACGTCACATCCAAATTCTTGAAAATAAACTTTCATCGGTTTCCTGTTGAACAACATTTCGTATGGTGTTTTTAGTGTATCCTGACGCACCATACGATTGAAAGTATAATTTGCTGTGCTTACCGCTTCTGCCCAAATTTGCTTCTTGAATCCTGAAGACGACATCGTTGTTGTCGCTGCCTCAATCAAGGTTCTATTTTTCCTCTCAGCTACGCCGTTCTGTTCTGGTGCATATCCAACTGTGCACTGAAATAGTATTCCTTCCTTTCTCAAACAATTTTGTGGGTAAGAGCTCATATATTCCTTTGCTCTATCGGATCTGAATATCTTTGGCTTCTTGCCCACTTGTGTCTTCATACGTTCTACAAACTCAAGAAATTTTTCAGGGACCTCACCTCTCTGTCGTATAAAATTTACGGCAGTGCATCCCATGTGAACATCCATAAATGTGACGAAGTATTTCTTGCCACCACATGATTAAACCTCAAAAGGCCCACATACATCTGATACAACAACATCTAGAGGCCCTTTTGTTTCCGTCGCCTTTTTAGGAAAAGATTTCGTTGATGTTTTTCCCATTACGCATGCCTCGCATTCATCATTGCAGTCACACGCTACAATTCTTAATCCTTCATTTTTCATCGAATGAAGACCCTTAAGATTTTGGTGAGCCATTCGGCGGTGCCATTCATGAGCGCAATGCTCATCCTGCTCATTCATTTTTGCAGCAAAACTTTTTTCAGTTTCACAGATTCTATATAAATTTCCGCTATACACCTAGGGTTTCTGGCTGCGGTTAACCGCGACCGCACTAACCGCACTTTTCTATAAAAAATCGCCCAACCGCAAAACCGCGGTTATTGAATAAAAATGCCGCGGCTATTTGTTAAAGAAATAAAATGAAAAAAAAAAAAAAAAATATATATATATAACGAAAAAACAACTTGTTAATTTTCGTCAACGGGGTTCAGGATCTTGAGAAACTGTTTGAAGCAGGATTTGTTTGATTGTGTAATTATTTAACACGAAGCACAATAGGTTTAACAATGCAAGAAATTTATTCTCTCCTAAAATTATTTAAGGGACATTAATTATATGAATTACATTTCAATGTTAAATTGGCATACTTTTTTTCATCGACTGCAAAGTCGGGATTCAAACAATTTCTATGTCGTACAGCTCTATGATTTTTCAATAAACTAATCTATTCAAATTATAGGTATCAATTGTTTAAAATAGTTCTTTGTACGATAAAATTTTTCCTTACATTTTCTTCTGACCAGAATTGGAATTTTATATTTCAGTGGAACTCGATCTTATAAATTAATAAGGCTTAATATTTCAGGATAATTTGGATAGACATTTTTCTTACTTTTGTGTCTCAGATCGGATGGCTTCAAAGAACAAATTTTTATCATCGACCTTTGACCATGGGAATTTTTGGTCCCGAAAAACTATGATAAATTAAGGCTTGGATAAGAAATTTTTGGCTGCATTGATGTTATTTTCAGTTAATAATATTTACCAATAGCGATGAGCTTCACTGAATTAATTTAACTATACCTATTAAATAAAATATTTTTTTTTTTTTTTTGCAACTTTCCTCTTTGGCACTAACGACGGAAAAGAAAGGGCTATGTAATTTTTGCGCAATTTATTTGGCGCCAAAAACGAAAGGGACAGATCGATAGATCATTGCGAAACTGATCAGATGATGCGAAATTTGGCGATTACCGATTAGAGGATTTGTATTTTTTTTTCGTTAAAATGTGATTCTTACAGCCGATTTCACTAAGGTGGATTTGGATTGGATTGAAAAGTGGATTATCTAATCTACTTAAATCCAATCCATCTGATTAGATAATCTACTTTTCAATCCTGATTTGGTCAAATGGATAGCTCCAAATGGCAATTAAGCCACGCATTTATTTGTTTATCTTTCCCTAAAATTTAATAAAAATGAACGAAAGTGAAGGTAAAAGGCGACAACGCACCTCTTTTAACGAGGAGGATACAAAGCTTGTTGAACAGCTGATTGAAACGTATACTGCTGTTGTCAATAACAAGAAAACAGGCGCATTTGCACCTCAAATACGCTCTCAGGTAAAATTACATTTTTTAATTCCATTTATTTTCTGAAATTCTTCTCCTTTAGACGTGGGATCAGATTCAAAAGGAGTACAATGCAGGTCGCACAGGCGAAGAAAATACTATTAATGAGCTGCAAACGAAATATAAGAATATGAAGGCGACCAGTAAGAAAGCTCTGTCTCATAACCGAGCGGAATCAAAGAAAACTGGCGGTGGCTCAGCAGATATGAACGCCAAAAATATCTTCGGCTTTTCGAGTGCACAACTGCATGGATTGGACAACGACTACGACAGTGATGCAGTTATGAAGGAAACCGTTGACAATGCCACTCAAAACGATATCATAGAAATCGTTCGCAATGGAAATAACAACATCGCACTTTCCACAAGTGAACCAAAGGTGAATATTTTCGTAAATGTTTTTAATTTTTTGAAATATTTCAAGATCAAGGTATTTGGACGTCAAAAGGTGAATGAAAAATACCAATTCACTGAGCTGAAATTGGAAAATCTTCGTTTGCAAAACGAGTTAATGAAAAAACAAATCGAGAAGACGGACTTGCAGATCGAACTTCTTCGTAACAAAGTCATCAATGGTAAAGTTATTGTTAAAGATTGAATAAATTCTCTCGATGTTATATGAAATAAAGCACATTCATACTAATAATAACGATTAATTTATCTTGTTAAACTTTCTCGTTTCATTTGAGCTCGTCGGCCTCTATTATTAGTGACAGCGGCTATTCGCTGAGATTCCTGTTCTGCTTCAATTGTTGTAAACTCAATGGCTTGTTCAACTTCTGGATTGATAGGGGGCATTTCGTCTCCCCTTATAATGCAATGGTTATGGATCACAGCACAAGCGACGATGACAGCTAAAGCTGCAAGGGAATCTTCGTTTCCAAACTCCATACTTTCGTTCGACGGTGTTCCTGGTTGTGATATGAGCTTTGTTATAAGTAATTTCATTTGGTGCTGCTGGATTTCTTAAAGGCGTCATGACATAGGTTTCGAGTTTGTAACCACCATCTGCCAAGATTAAAGCATTCCCAAAATCGCCATTTTCAAATCGTTGCCTTATTTGAGAATGAAATTAACAGCCTAACTTACCGAGCAGTTTGTGGAGCGATTTCAGGTTCTATTCGGGCCAAAAGTGCACAAAAGCTTTCTTTGCTCATTCGAAATCTCCTTAAAAATTCATCATTCTGCAAAGTGTCTACAAAACTCTGTCGGTTATGGAAAATTCGTGGGCTCGGTGCTCTCATATGATTAATGAAATCAATATCTGCATCAATTTCATTAAAATCAACAGACATTTTGGAAATTTAGAGGAAAACATGTGGAAAAAAAACTAGATAATCCACCTAAAACATACCCCCGAGCAGGATTGACATTTTCGGATTAGACTTAGGTAGATTATCTACTTAAATCCGGATATGACGTTAGTGAAACCGGTTATCCAGTTAAATCTCGTTTTTAATTCAGAAAACAGGATTATCCCCTTTAGTGAAATCGGCTGTAACAGCCGTTAGTTATTGGATGGGAAATTTTTACACAACTTCAAATTTTTCATTTGAGTGTATTCAGTTGATGTTACTTACTTTAATAACGGTTGTAATCGGTGCCCCTGTCGGTGCCTTCGCTATATTTATGTACAAACTTTAAGGTTAACTCAAATTGAAACGCGTTTTGCCATAAAGAAAATTTGCATCAAGAAAAACTTGTTTTAGTTCACCAAACTGAACAGAAAATGTAGGGTAAATATAAAAAAATTTACTCCGTTGAAAACATAATCAAAGAAATATTTTAATTTTAAATGTTAAATGTCTTCGAAAGTTTGGGATTATTTTGTTCAAACTTCAACAGAATGCAAAGTCATGTGTGGAAATGTTTTAGATGTCATTGGGACGGACAATAATTTCCACATCCGTCTATACTAAAGACGTAAGGGAAAGCTGGAAAATTGAGTTTTCTTCTAAAAACAATTTCTTAAAGATTTCTCCTAAGAAGTTTAAAATAATGCAAAGTCATGTATGGCAATGTTTTAGATGTTATTGAGACGGATAATAATTTCCGCATCCGTCTATACTAAAGACGTAAGGAAAAGTTCGTTCCTTTAAAAATTTTTTTAAAAAAACCCAAATCATGAAACTTCCCCTTTCGCATTTCATTAATGAAGATTGTACCGTATAGAATTGATGAAAAAATTTTATACAAAAATTTTCTTAATAATTTTCCTTTATCTTATATCATATGATACGATAAAAAGATGAAGAAAAAATTCCTTTAATTATTAACTTCATTGATTTCTGTTCAATTTTTAGTGCTCAATTATGCATTTTTCTTTTGTATGGAGAAACATTGAGGACAATTTAAAGTTTTTTGAGTCTTATCTAAATAAAAAATTTTATATTGGTGTCTTTAGATTGTTTTTAAGAATGTATTTGCATCATTATTTATTCATTTCATTGCATATATATGAAATTTTATTTTCACGTTTCATAAACTGTCGAGTGAAATTCAAATTTATGTATTTTAAAAGTAGGGGAATTTTTGCATGATACCTGTAATAATCACCTTCGGAAATGTGTTTTTTATATGTAATTTCGTAACGGACGCGCGCGATAGTTGTGTGACGTAAAAATGGGAGGGAGGTATTTTGAACCGATTCATGGGGAAAAATTCCGTTGGCCTCATAATAATTTCTGCTGGTGAGTAGTAAAAATCGAAGCGAAAAAATCAAGCTTTTGTCAGTGCGGGTGTGGTTCCGAACCAAAACAGTTTTCCTACCGAGGAAAACTTCTCGCGAGTCCCAGGAAGTTGAAGGTTCCATGAATTTCATGGAATTTTCAACCTTAAATGGAAAATTAAAATTTAAAAAGATGGTGTCTATTTTTTCATTTTAAAAGGAATTAAAAATAAGAAAAAAAAGTGACAAAAGCTTGATTAAATATTTTGGCACCATTATCAGTCAACTAAAGTGGAAAAAAATAAAGAAAAAAAAAAAAAAACAACAAAAAAAAAATGGCGCATCAACATCCAGGGAGCATCAACATCCAGTGAAGAAAAACAAAATGGTGAGTATGAAATAAATTTTAAAACATTTTTAATCTTTTTTTTTTCACTTTTTTTTAGAAAATAAAAACAATAAAAATTTGCAGGTTGTTTTAGTCAATGTAATTTCTGTTGTCCTCCTGGACTTACCATACCAAAATATCTCAATCTTTTCTAACATGACCTTCCTCTTTTAACCCTCCAAGGCGAAAAGGTGCTGAAGTCATTTGCGCCAAAAAGTCCAATATATTAAAAAATTAAATTAAATTAAGGATTGTGTTAATCTAACACGTCAAGAAACACGCAAACCAGAGGCTGATTACAACGAGCATCAGAAACAATTGGAGGTAGAATGGAGGGCAATAAGGAGGCTACTTTTTCAGAAGAGGAAGTTCTTCTGGAAGAAAGAATCAGTTGGGACATGAAGAGGAGCTGCAGCGCTACACCAGCGGCAGTGGCACCGAGCAGCGGTCTTAGAAAAAGACCAAACAAAAACAATGGGACGTCCAACATCAGCAGGCGGCTAGGAAGAGACGAACATCAAAGTCGGGAAACGCCTAAAAGCGGAAAACGAACAAGCTCTTCAACGCCAGGCAGCGGCCCTAAAAAATAAACAAAAGATCAAGAGCCGAAGATGAACCAGTAACCTACAGAAACGCATGAATAAGCCAGAAAATGGCGGTGATGCTCCCAGATTATCCATCAGCACAACTGACAATGGATAGTATCAAGGCCATCGAGCAACAGCTTCTGACAAAAATCGACGACATGGAAGAGGGATCTTTGGGTCCCCAATTCCATTACAGAAGACTCGAGTCAGGATACTGGAAGGTGGCCTGCCTGGATCAGGAAACAGCTCATTGGCTGGTTGAAGCTGCAAAAACAATAAAAATAGAGGATAAAATTCTGAAGGTCATGGCACTAAATAAAATACCAAGGCCGCCTACATACCGTTTATGGCTCCCCGGCGAAATCGCATCAAATAAAGAAACCATCCTGAAAAGAATCCGTCTGCAAAATCGTGGCATCATCACAGCCGGATGGAACGTTACAAAAATCTTAGAACGCAAGGGAGGTCAGGTAATGTACGTGGAGGTCGACTTCTCGTCGGTAGAAATAATCAACGCAAGAGGCGAGTTATTAAATTACGGCATGACACAAATCAAAGCCAACTGCATCGCTTCGCGGCCGAAAATGGGTTCAAAATTACTCTCTCGAGAGAGGATTTCGTCACTCACCGACTCACACTTAACACGTCCTTATATAAGTAGGGAGCTCTTCCCGACTTTATCCACAAACATTACAAAATCCTGTAAAGAAATCACTACAATAAATGAAATTGATAAAGCAGCGGACTTGATACAGTTAGCAATTATCAAATCATATGAAAAAAGCTGTCCACTGCAAGTAAGAAACTCCAACGCATCCAATCCCTGGTACACAGCGAACCTGGATAAGCTAAGGAAATTTACTAGGAAAATGTGGAACAGATCAAAGAAAAAAATAAAACGAGGACTATTTGATCATGAAAATGTAATAGCATACAGAATGGCTCTTACAAAATGCAACAAGGAACTAAAGCAAGCTAAAGTCTCCTCCTGGAAAAAGAAATGTGAAGAAATCGAGAATATAGATGAATGCTCTCGCATTTTAAAGTTACTTTCAAAAGGACCATCCAAACAAATCGGTTCATTCAAAAGAGTCGACGGAACAAGAACTATAAGCATTAGAGATAGTCTAATGACTACTCGATACACATTTCCCGGGTTCAGAGGAAATCAGGGAAAATGAGCAACCACAAGGCGAAGAAAATTCTACAGTCTCTGCCTCAAGTGTGAGGATAGCAGACAACGCTGTAACTGAACGCTGAATTAATAACTCATCTTTATGTAATCTTCAAAGCTAGCATAGAATTGGGATACATCCATAAAGCATGGAGAGATGTCAAATTCATCCAAAAACCAGGTAGAGCTACATATGCCGATCCAAAAGCATATAGGTCGATCAGCCTAATGTCATTTCTACTGAAAACTGTGGAAAAACTGGTTGATAGGTACATCAGGGACAAAATTTTGGCCATAAAGCCAATACATATATCCCAATATGCTTACCAACCAGGAAAATCAACAGAAACAGCCCTCCACTATCTGGTGACGAGGATTGAGAAATCCATGGACCTCAAGCACATGAGTATTGCAGCATTCCTAGATATCGAAGGAGCGTTTGACAACACCGCGTTCAGAATCGTAGAAACAGCAGCACGAATCCATGGGGTAGAGACCCCTTTAATCAAATGGATGTCTGAAATGCTGCGAAGCAGGAAAGTAACAGCAAAACTCTTTAATGAAACAGTCAGCATTAAAACCACAAGAGGCTGCCCACAGCGCGGATGCTTAAGCCCCCTACTATGGTGCCTCGTGGTAAATGACCTGATAGACAAACTAAACAAAGCTGGAGGTATATACGCACAGGGCTACGCAGATGACATTGTCATCTTCGTAACAGGAATGTGCAACTCCACAGTCACAAGCATAATACAGAAAGCATTAAGAATAACAGAAAAATGGTGGATGTAGGACTTTCTATTAACCCGAACAAATCAACACTAATTCCATTCACGAGACGCAACATCAAACAGCTAGGAACACTGAAACTCTTTGGAGTAGAAATGATATCTTCAAAAAATATAAAATACTTAGGCGTATACCTAGATGATAAACTAACCTGGAACACGCAACTTAATAATGCAGTGGAGAAAGCAACAAGATCATTTTGGGCCTGCAGGCAAATGATTGGTAAAACTTGGGGATTAAAACCACAGATGCTCTTATGGGTTTACTCTCAAGTCATATTACGAAGAATCACTTACGGGTCCTTAATATGGTGGAGAGAAACGGAAACAATATCCGCAAAAATAAAATTAAGAAGCTTGCAAAGAATGGCGGAATTAGCCATCACGGGTACGATGAAAAATACACCAGTTGCAGCTCTAAACATCTTGCTTGAGCTACCCCCACTGCACATTGTATTGGAGGCATCAGCTCGATTAGCAGCCTCACGACTTGCCTCCATAAACATGTGGATGGGCAAAGACAAGTACACGGGTTAACAAATTTCAAGAAGAAGAACTGATAAACGGAAATACTTCGGACAAATTAACTATACGATACTGTTTTGAACCCGAGTTCAAAGTGATAATCAAAAATCGCGAAAAACTCACGAGCGAAACAGTAAACTTCAAAAAAGAATCGGTCATCTGGTTCTCAGATGCCTCTAAGAATGAAAAAGGAACAGGAGCAGGAATACACTGTGAAAACCCAAGAGTGAACATCTCGATAAAACTCGACAACAACCCAAGTGTATTCCAGGCAGAAGTCTATGCAATTGAACGCTGTGTACAAGAAAGCTTAGACCGATCCCTTAATTTGAAGGAAATCTTTATACTAAGTAACAGTCAAGCAGCCCTAAAAGCACTACAGCCAGCAAAAATAAAAAGTAAAACGGTTCACAATTGCCTGCAAAAACTGAAGGTACTCGGCACAAAAAATAAGGTCAGACTTATGTGGATACCGGATCACCGCGAATTTGAAGGCAACGTAACAGCAGATAGCCTAGCAAAGAAAGGCTCAAATCTAAAGTAAGGTAAAGTAAGGGTAAAGAAAAGAACCACCTAAAATACTGGAAAGAACAGAAAGAAATGAGAATTTCAAAGCTGTTCATAAAAACTGTCATGGAAAAACGAACTAAAGAAATAATCAATATGAACCGAAGAAATCTCGGCATCTTGACAGGTTTACTAACAGGCCATTGCCGTCTGCGCTACCACCTGTTCAAAATGAATTTAGTAAAAAATCCAAAATGCAGATTCTGCAATGACTCAAACGAAACAGTAGAACATATACTCTGTGACTGCAAATCATTAAATGCAACACGAGTCAAACACTTCAAAAACACAAGCATGGGCATCAACCAAGTATATCAAACAAAGCCACAAAAACTACTAAACTTTATTAAAGATCTGAAAATAGAAGAATTTATTTAAATCTTATAAGGAGTAGGGTAGGTACAACAGATCTCCGGATCGCAGTGCCATCGACTGCTTGCGCAGCCGCCCTAAATTTCTATCAATCTATCTTAACCCTCCAATCCCCTTCTGGAAGATCATCTATTGATGATTTGACCCAACTTCTTTTTTGAAACAAAAACCGCTGAAGATGGAGTGAACCGTGGCCTCAATTGGTTTTGAGGTTTTAACATCGCTCTCGCGGAGATTTTATTAAAATCTTTTCTGAGCTCCATCTTTGGAAGCTCTTTTTCAGATGGAATTTTTCTCGGCCATCCCGATTGCAATAACGCATGACGACCCTTGCGGGCCATCAAAACGTTACTTTCTGGTAAAAGCAGTTTTGGCAAATGTTGTACTTTTATAACGACTTTATTATTTAAATTACTTTATTTAGAATAAAACTGAAACTTCATAACGGTAAAAATAATTACGATAACCGAACGATAAGAAATAATATCAATTTGTATTACAGTCTGTAAAATTTTATTTTATTCTTTTAAAAACGCATTTAAAAAATCTAACTCCATTTAAAATTGTTTATAATGATGGCCATCTCATGCAACAGTAAGCAACATGTGAAGTGCAAAAATCAAGTTTCTGTCAGCGCGCGTGTGGTTCATTCGGAACCAAAACAGTTTCATATTGAGGAAAACAGCTCGCGAGTCCCAGGAAGTTGAAGTTTCCATGAATTTCATGGAATTTTCAACTTTAAATGGGAAATTAAAAATTCAAAAGTGGCGTCTATTTTTTCATTTTGAAAAAATAGTTTAATTCCTTTTAAAAGGAATTAAAAATAAAAAAAAAACTTGACAGAAGCATGGTTAAATGTACTGGCGTCGATTATCAGTCCACAAAAGTAGAAAAAAACCAACAAAAAAAAAATGGCGCACCAACATCCAGGGAGCACCAACATCCAGTGAGAAAAAAAAAAAAATGGTGAGTATGGAATTAATTTTAATACATTTTTAATCTTTTTTTCCATTTTTTTTTTTTAGAAAATAAAAATTATAAAAATTTGCAGGTTCTTTTTAATAGATGTAATTTCTGTTGTCCCTTCTGGACTTTCCCCAATTATCTTAAATCTCCTCCAATATGCCCTTCCTCTTTTAACCCTCCAATCCCCTTCAGGAAGATCATCTATTGATGATTTAGTCCAAATATCTTTTGCCAAACACAAAAACCTGAAGATGGAGTGAGCGGGAGCCGTGGCCTCAATTGGTTTTGAGGTTGAACATCGCTTTCGCGGAGGTTTTGTTAAAATCTCTTCCGAGCTCCATCTTCGGAAGTTCTTTTACAGATGCTTCACTCAGCATAACATCGCCTCCGGTGCTTCCCCTGATGGAACCCGGTTGTAGGCTAAGATAACCAGCCAATGATGACGCAGAGTGAAGTTTTATAACTATAATACAAATAAAAATTATAAAAAAATAATAAAACCAACGTCATCAATCAACGTCATCATCAACATTATTGAATTTTTTTTTTTTTTCAGTTAATGTAAAAAATAAAAAATGTAGATAACATTGGGAAGCTTTACCAAAGTCGTTATGTCGTTAATTTTTTTCAGTTTAATTTTTTCGGTTATCTTTATTTTACTTTAAATTACTTTCAATTGAAGGAATGTGTTTCATCAGTTCCTTGAAAGGGATTTAAAGATTAATTTTGTTTCTTATCGTTAACTTTTTCAGTTTTAATTTTTTCCGTTATCTCCATTTTAATTTTTTTTTTGCTTAACTTACTTTCAATTAAAGGAATGTGTTCATCAGTTCCTTGAAAGTGATTTAGAGATTAATTTTCCTATCGCGTTAATGACATAACGATTTTGGTATGGCATAACAATGTAAATTGAAATAAATTTCTATTTTTTCTCTGTTAAATGATTTTTATTTTAGATAGTAACTATGAATTGTATTGGAATAAAGATTTTTAATGTGATTTCGATTATTGTTTCTTTTTAGATATCGAAAAATTGAAGAGGAAAAATTTATTAACATGGCACGCCGCAACAATAAAATTGAAAATCGTTTTTTTCAAAACGGGGAGGAAGCCACACCACCATCGCGAGGCAGAGGTCGTCCGAGACGACGTGGAGGACGACGTGGAGGTCAGGTGGCTGGGGTGGGTTTAACTAATCAAAATTTTGTTTTTTTCACAGATGATGAACGAAGTGGAGATGGAGTTGGAGATGCCAGTGATGCAGCCCGTGGCAACAACATCGCGTGGACGAGGAGGACGACCCCCAAGACGAAGAGGCCGCGCCGGGCGACGTGCAGCAGCGGAGGAACCATGCACGTCAGCAATAGCAATAGCAAGAGATCGGGCAGCCATGGTACACCGATCTGCTTCACCAGCAACATCACCAGGATCGGGATCGTCGGATGACACGCCTTTGATGGCAGTAAACGGGCAAAACGTGCCCGTGTCTCAACATCGCCAGCACCAGCACCACAGCCCATTACATCACAAGCTGTGGAAGAAGCCATTGTCGCAGCATTGGCAATGGCAAGAGCTGGACAACAACAACCTTTGACTGGTGCTCAAAGGATGAGCCAGCAACGTGCTAATATGTCACCAGTCAGTGCTCATGAATATCGTCAACAAGATGCACAGAGAAAGAGCCAGCACTTCGTCAATCTCTCTCCAATCAGCCAGCGACAGCATCGTCAACAAAATGCTGCAGCTGTGAGAGAGCATCGCGCTGATGTAATACCTGTTGCTGTTCCAATTGTTCAGCAGCAGAGAAGATCTGAAAACGCCAACTACAGACAGCGCCGCATCAATATTCAAGCTGATGAGATGCGTGACCTGTATGCGCGATATATTCTACCTAATTGCGATACAGGCGTAAATATGGTACCGCCGGCATTCGACGAGGCACTGACACAAGAACATACATGTGGATCATACACCTATGAATGTCGAATGCCAGTATTGCGGGGCTCTTCATTTTGAAGCAGAGAGACCTCGCGGCGGCCAATTTACAAAATGTTGCCGAAAGGGCCGTTTGCAGTTGCCAGTCGTAGAAGAATATCCAGACTGGCTGAAAGCTGCATTGACAACTCCAGGGAGCAGCTACTATGAAAACTTAAGAAAGTACAGTAGAAATTTCAACGCTGCTGTATCTTTCAGCTCCCTGGGCGCAAATATTAAACAACCACCAGGAAGAGGCCCTTTTTCATTCGTCATCAACGGCACGGTCTACCATCATATGCGCAGCTTAGACGTGCCAAATGACGACGTACACAAAACGTACGCGCAACTCTACTTCATGGATTCATCTACCCAAGCAACAGAAATACGCTTGGGGCATGGAGCTAATGCACGGATGGATCCACAACTGCTCAGAGACATAGTGGATTATGTAACGCAAAATAATCACTATGCCAGAACACTCATAAATGGACATCAAAGACTGCAGGAAGCCGAAGCAGCAGGAGTTGTTCTGGGAGCAGTTGATCTGGTATTCAACAAGGAATACCAGATGCCTGACGTACATCCTGGGCGTCAGAATATGCCGGATGCCCCGAATGAGGTGGCAGCGGTATTTGAATTGGAGAATGGAGGCGCACCCAATTTTCATCGCGACTTCAGGGTGCAGGTGAGACAAGGCCAGGGCGCAGACGGTGGCCTCAGCAATACGGTCATCAGCGTCCAAAGCCCTCACTACGATCCATTATCGTACACACTCCTCCTCCCCCATGGCGAATCGGGGTGGCACGTCAATTGGAGATGTGTACCATATGGATATGACGTCGAGCAGCATCCAAACATGCTCCGTCATTTTAGTCTTCTCCAATACAAGGCAGCTCTGCTTCAAGTGCGTGCGCCGTCTCGACAATGGCGGCCGTTCCTGCACGCAGCAAATTTAACTCAGCAATTCATCGTCGATTCGTATTGCCAAGTCGAATCGAACAACCTGTTCTGGATTAGGCAGAACCAGGAACGCCTCAAAGCCAGACATTATGAGGCTCTGCAACGTCGCGTTGACAGAGAAGCAGAGTATAGAGCCATGCCAGCAGCAACATCAATCATCTTGCCGTCGACGTTCATGGGCTCCGATCGCCATATGCGTCAATTATGCTTCGACGCTATGGCAATTTTCGGAAAATTTGGCAAGCCCGATTACTTCATCACCATCACGTGTAATCCCAAATGGAGTGATATTGTCGACCAGCTGCTGCCTGGTGAAATCCCTTCAAATCGTCCGGACATTGTTACGCGAGTGTTCGAGATCAAATTGAATCAGATGGTAGAAGATTTGAAAAACAAGAAAATCTTCGGTCCGGTCGTCGCGTGTGTCTACGTAATAGAATTTCAAAAACGTGGACTACCACACGCCCATATGCTTCTGACCGTCGCAGAAGGATACAAGCCATTGGAACCTGAAACGATCGACCAATATATTTGTGCGGAACTCCCAGACCGCACACGGAATCCGCAACTGTTCAGCATCATTGCTCGCAGTATGATGCATGGACCTTGCCGCGTAGGACTTTGCATGGATCGAGCCGGTGATACCTGCAAAAGGAAGTACCCGAAGCCGACACGATCGGGTACGCGCTTGATTAGGAACAATTATCCTATGTACAAGCGCCGTCCATTTCCCGTTATAGAAATCCCCAAACCTTATGGGAGAACGGTGAAATTGGACAACAGATATGTGGTATCATACAACCCATATCTGGTGCAAACATACAACGCACACATCAACGTTGAGGTATGCAGCCATATGCATTCGGCGATACGCTACATCTACGACTACGTCTTCAAGGGATTTGATGTAGCGTCCCTCAGCGTGACAACCGATGGACGACTGGTGCAAGATGAAGTTAAGAACTATCTTAACTGCCGATGTGTCAGTGCACCAGAGGCAATGTGGCGGCTGCAAGAACTTAAAATGCATAACCGTTCACATGCCGTAACTCGCCTTCCCGTCCATGGCGAGCAGTCCAGAGTTGTCGAAGCCGATCGGGGAATAGATGTTGAGCCCGACGGCGAGGAAAACGGAGGACTATCGATGCTGCAAGCGTTCTTCATTTTGAACCAAAATGACGTGGAAGCCAGGAATCTTCTATATACAGAGATTCCAGAAAAATATGTCTGGAATCGCCGGCAACACCGGTGGCAGCCACGTCAGCAGCGAGGAGAGGGAATGATTGCACGCCTCCACGTTGTCAATCAAACTACGCGAATGGAAGATTATGCACTGCGTATGTTACTGCTGAACATACGTGGACCGGAAAGCTTCCAGGGCCTTCGCTCAGTCAACGGCCAGGAATGTCGCACATTCCATGAGGCGGCGATGCAGATCAACCTCATCCGCGGAGATGAAGTATTCTTCAATACACTGCGAGACACCATGCAGTTTCAGAACCCACGTCTTTTCAGACGTACCTTCGCGCTACTGCTATTGAATGGGGTAGTGGTGCGAGGAGAGGCTCTGTACGCCGAATTCCGCGGATACATGAGGACCGACTTCGCCAGGAGATATCCAAGACGAACTGAGGCTGAGTGCGATAATATGGTACTACACGCACTCAGCAGATTGTTCCGGCGCAACCATAAAACGTGCCGGAACTATGGCCTTCCCGAGCCAACTGGGAATGCGCCATCCGAAGACCAGCCTGCAGTACCACAAGCTGCGGCTTTTGATTTGAACGACGTGGTGCTGAACCCAGCACAGCAGGCTGGCTTCAATGCGATAATGCGAGCAGTTCGTGGCGAAGTCCAGCAGAGGACTTTTGTGTTGATTGGACCTGGTGGATCTGGAAAGACGACATTGTATAAGTACATCAAGGCCGCATGCGAACGGGAAAACATCACGGCTAGATGCTATGCTTCTTCAGGGATTGCTGCCACTCTGATGCCAGGAGGACAAACCGTCCACCGGGGTTTCAGCTTACCGATCAACATGACCCGTGACTCACATTCGGGATTGGAAGCATATCCCGAAAGTGAACAATGGGCCGAGTTGAAAGGGGCACGAGTTCTCTTGATTGATGAAGTTAGCATGCTGTCAAGGTATGCTATCGAAATCATTGATAGATTACTTCGTGCTATCATGTTGGCCCCGGATACCCTCTTCGGAGGGAAGGTTATTGTATTTGGCGGAGATTTCCGCCAATTGCTGCCTGTTGTATGGCGAGGTTCCAGAGCAACAATTTATGGGGAAAGCGTATTATGCAGCCCGACTTGGCGACACTTTTTGCCAATTCTGTTAACTCAGAATATGCGGGCTGCCGCGGATGTAGAGTACGGGGAATGGCTTTTGAAACTCGGAACAGGCAGCTTGCCTGTTGATCCATTTTTTAATAGTTCTTCTTTTGTGGAAATTCCAGGCGAGATGATACTGCAGATCCCCCCGCAGCCAGCAGGAGTGAGACGGTCAAACACCATCAGCGATGAATTGAAAGCAATGGTTGACCGTGTTTTCGGTCAGGAGATAAGCCGGCTTACTCCTGAAGAGCTAATTTCACGGGCAATCCTTGCTTCCAAGATGGCTGATGTGATGGCCGTCAACAACTTCATCATCGAGGAGATGGATGACCACCCAGTGACTCATTATTTGAGCGCTGATGAGTTGGCGTTAGGAAACGCCAACGATGAAGCCAACTTCCCGGTGGAATTTTTGAACAGACAGCAACCTTCGGGGATGCCACCACATGACCTCGGGTTGAAAGTGGGAGCCGTGGTCATGCTTCTTCGTAATCTGCTGCCGAGCGAGGGACTAAGTAATGGAACGCGCCTGATCATTCGCCGCTTGACGCCAAATGCCCTGGAAGCTGAGATCATCAGTGAGTCACATCGCGGTGAGCTCATGGTCATCACTCGGATGGATATGTTGTGCGACAATTCGGGGATGCCTGTTCGCATGTTACGTCGCCAGTTTCCGATCATTCCGGCTTTTGCAATGACCATCAATAAGTCACAGGGCCAGACCATTGATCGAGTAGGCGTCTTCCTTAAGAGGACTGTCTTCGCGCATGGTCAGCTTTATGTGGATTTGTCGAGGGCACGCGAAAGACGAAATGTTGTCGTATACATCAAGGACCAAGAACCGTTGGCCGGCCGCTTAATGAAAAACATTCCGGGAAACACTCGACGTGTATTTACACAAAATATTGTTTTCCGGGAGGTTTTCATTCATGGTGAGATCGAACGCCGCGTGTTTGAAGACCTCGATGTATTCGATCCGGAATTGGCAGACATCGTGCGAGCGGAACTTGAAGAGGAGAGCACGATGATGCCATTCGACATGTCATTCTCCCGCAGGAAGAAGAGAAACTCGCTCTTCAAGAAGCAGCAGCATCCCATATCGACGTGTACGAGGACGACATCCAGGAATACGACGCGGATCCGGAGGATTACTTTTAAGTATACATTTTTTTTTAAATCTTTAATCTTCTTTTTCATTTCAGATATATGACTCATTGGTGATATAATTGTACAGGTCGTATCATTTATCTTTCTACTAACATTTCTCTTCTTTTTCTTTTTCTCTATAATTCCATCGGGAAGTTTTTAGTATATAAGAGAATTATGAATTGTAAAATGAATTGTATTTATAAAAAGAAAAGGATTCTTTCTCTCCAATTTGTTTAGGAATTGTAACTAATCATTTCATTCCTTTTCAGCTTGAATTGTCTAATCATAACTTCTTATCTTCCTTTTCTTTAGGCAGCATAGCATCATCAATCAACAAAAAAATAAAAAGTTCTTTCCAATCCACTGCCAAGTAAGATGATAGAAGAATTCAATAAATATTTGATATTAATAATTTCTTTTTTTTTTCATTTTAGCTACAACCAAAAGTCCACGCCATTACCTGTATGAGTTTGTTCGCGTCGTATTTTTTTTCCGTCCGCGTATTCGATTGGATGCTCGAACGATTCGTTTGTTATCGCGACGTGTTTCGTTTGTTATCGCGCGTGATTTCGTGTAGGTTTTTTTTTAATACTCATACAGAAGAAATCCATTCAGATCCTCCTGAGGAAAAAAGCATTTGTCTGGATCTTCAAAATATGTTGTTGCGAGAATAAGTGGTTAACATGGCAACTGCTCTCTTCTTCAACGTGGCCTGAATTTCCAATGCAAATGGTAAGTTACTATACAGTCATTGCTATATGACATTGTATACTAACAATTTTTTTTTTTTTTTTTTTTTTTTTCTATCATTTCAGTACTCGGTTTACTTCGGTTTCAAGCTATCGAGTAGCTTCAATCATTTTTATTGTAGCTTCAATCAAAATGCTACAATAGATTGAAGTGATCAAGAACTCCAAGATTTTCAAGATTAGTTTATAAGTAGAAAATAATTGTATAAGTGTAGTATATAAAGGATAGTTTGTAAGTTGTATTAGATTTTAAGTATTTAATAGCATTTAAGTTAGGATTAAGGTTGTGGTGGGTAGTATATAAGTTTCCATGCATATGTGCATGATGATTTAGAATTTAAGACATTTGTAAATGCATGTGCGTATTAATAGAACTTAAGTATTAGTTAGTATATAAGAAATTTGTTAATAGAATTAAGAATTTACATTATATAATTGAACATATGAAAAGAAATTGTTATAAGACTTTAAGAATTTACATTATATAATTGAAAAGAATAATAGATATATAAGGAAATAACATGAAAAGATATAGGTTTTTGTGGCAGTTCTTACTGCTTTTCCTATCAAAATAAATAAAAAAAAGTTTATATTGAAACTGATTGGTTTTTTTTTTTTTTGAATCAGTCTTCTTTTCAGGTATTTTTTTTTTTTTGCTAGCATATATATACATTGGCCGCTCAAATATTTTTTTTTTCTACATGGATGATGGTTATATTATTATTAAATTTAGTTTTTTCTTAAGATCTTGTGGGATTTTAGAAATTAAGTAATATTTATGTATAAAATAAATACCTAATCAGATCAACTACTTAATCAGCAATACTATTATTATATGCATATTGTTTCTTGACGTCCGAATTTACGCACTTTTGCTTATAAGCGCCTGATCGATGTTTGCACAACAATTGAACTTCCTTTTCCATGACACACCCGACCTTTCTGATGAAACATTTCTTGTTTGATGTTGCAGAGGATCTCTTCATAAGGATGCGCTTCAAAATTGCCCAATAACCTTCGGCTGGACGAAGTTCTGGAGCATTTGGTTGGTTTCGTCTTTCATCACATATTTGACCTGATTCGTTTGGTACCATAAAATGGCGTCCTGAGCAGCCAAGAAACGTTCAATGCGGTGGTTAGTGAGAGGCGAACCAGCTCCAAAGAAAGTAAAAACAGTACAACCAGCCGAGTCTTCTGATTTCTGTGATGCTAGTTGAATTTCCGTTGGCTATCTTGAGAAAGGAAGAAAGATATCTGGTTTGCATTTTATGTTCATATATATCAGCTGCACGAAGTCATTCGTCAGAAACGTTCAGGTCCTTCGAGGAAAGATGTTTCTGAGGATTTTCCTGGTTGGCAGGCATACTGAGATTTATGTATAATCTTTAGGGCTATAACTTTTTCTCAAATGAACCTGTCGAACAGTTTCTCCAGAAGGGTTTGAGAATGCCACGATTTTGCACAAAATAATATTGATGTCGGTCCCATTATAAAACCCTGGAACGTCAAAGGAAATGAAACCCTGGAAAATTCCTATCGCAACGCTTGAGAATACAATTTCTTTTTTCTTATCTGCTAGCTAAACGGTTTGTTTTTTAATAGTGACAAAACGTATTTTCATTTTGTATTTTTTGTGACTGCATGGAACAAAATTAACCTTTGCCAAAAGGTGTCGATGATATTATTTATTAATGCTGGGATAGTGACCGAAAGCTGCGCACAAAATTTTAGCCGTATCTGGTGACAGTGGCATAAATTCTGCTGCCAGCAGTTCAACCTTCTTGTTTACAAAATTTTAAACTGCATCTTTTAGTAACGCGAGTCCTTTCTGATAAATATAAACTCTTCGAGTTGCGGAAAAACCAAGGCAAAAGCTTCAAAAACGCTTATATAATAGTACAAGGAAAAATTCTAATTAATACTAACAACCTTTAAGTAATTATATTATTAAACAAATAAATAAAAAATTTAAGTAACTTTCATTTATTAAAGGAACTGATGAACACATTCCTTCAGTTGAAAGCAACTTAATCGGTAAGGTAAACTTCGTCCACTATTAGGTTAAGCGTATTTAAAAGAGAGAGAGGGGGGTAGACGCTATGCCAGTCAATAAAATTATGATAAGTAATTATATGATACCATATAGGCTAGGCAATATATATATACCATATAGTGCTATATATAAATAATATATAATATATAATACACTATATAGGCTAGGCCAAATACGCACCACATTTTTCGTTTAAGATTTTACAAATATTATCGTATTTATTTAAAAAATTTTAAATCAGTTTCCATGGACTCATAACTTTTCAAGAATTTCTATAGCCACAAGATAAAATTATTTTCTTCTTTTTAGTTTTTGATGAGTAATAATTTGCAATCATTAAAGTTTTTGATAAATTATATTATGAGTCGTAATTTACAACCAATAAATATACTAGCAAAACGCGCGGCCACTTAGTGGCCCCATTAGAAAAATATACAAAAACTCTCTTGGAGTCAGTCAGTCAGTCGTCACGTGATTGATATATTAGGCGCCCGTTAAATAAATAATCAACATTTTATTTTTTGTTAGTAAAATTTATTGGTTTTTATTATTGACTGACTGACTGACTCTCTATCTCTCTCTCTCTCCCTGCCTCCCTGCCTAAATATACCTAACGTCATCGCTAAAATGAATATAACCCAATAAGAAAAATTGAACATTATTTTCAAACACTGCATTATGAAATTCCAGGGTTTTACAACGGGACCGAAATCATTAATATTTTTCTTTACTGTTTGTTGTCTCTTCCTGCTTATTTTGACCATTATAATTAAAGTTCGAATTGTCATCCGGTTCACGTTGCCCATTAAGTTCATAATCTCACTCGAGATTTGCAGTATTATTATTATTAAATCCATTTCAGTTACGAATTAAACAAAAGATCTCCCATACTCTTTCCAAAATAATCTGTTCTAAGCTTTGCGTCTCCAGACAATGCTTGCGTGTTCTTCAATATTTTGTTTCTCCCTCTTCTTTTGTCTTCCTGAATTTTTTCGACCAGTTGGTTGACATAATTCTAATTGACATAATTCTAACTGCTTTGCTAGTCGATTATCATCTGATCTTTGCATATGACCTACCCAGTTCCATTGAGTTCATTACAGGTTTCTTTCACCTTGCTGATCTTTCTTTATTTGATATTACTGACTTTTTTCAATTTGCTTATTCCAAGCATTTTTCGCTCCATGTCTCTTTGAATAACGGCAAGGTGATTTTTTGAATTCTCGGATAATGTCCATGTTGCTGAGCCATATGACAAAACTAGACTGATGCACATATCAAATAATCGTTTTTTGTGATGATTTGGTAAATTCCCTTTGATGAATTTTGATAATGACCAGAACGATCTCCATGCTGATGTAATTATGGCATTAATTTCCTTAGCTTCACGGTCTACAAATGATATCTGTTGACCTAAGTTGCCTTTGTCAACAGCATGTACTTTGAATCCATTCAAATCGAAGATTTTCTTATTTGTATTGCATAAAACTTGGATTTTGTCAATATTAGGCTTTAAACCCGCGAACTTGGATGCTTCTGCGAGATTCTTTAACCCAAGTTCTAGTTTGGTTTTTTCATTTGATATCAGAATTGCATCATCAGCAAATCTTAGTTCAGCTAATACTTTATTATCAATCTGAATTCCGTATTCATACCAGTCAATCATTTTGCAAACTTTCAATGCAGCAATTAAATCCTGATGATTGTTTGTTTTAGATACACTTTTGGTATGTTTTCAATTTTATTTTTAATTTATTTATACGTATTTCGATCTTTTCTCTAGATCATCTTCAGAATTTGTGAAAATTAATTAAAGAAATTAATTAATTAATTAATGTTCTAAATTTTGTGAAAGCCATAAAAAATGATGTTTAAAGCGATCAAAAGCTTTCTCGTAAACCCAAACACCAAAGTACATTTTAAGATTGTGCATTGGCTTTTCTCAATTAATTGATAAACAACAAAAAGGTAATCGGTGGTAGAGTAACCATTACTAAAGCCAGCTTGATTTGGTCTTTGATGTTCCTCTAAGACATCATTAAATCTCAATGCGATCACTTTCATGAAAACCTTGTAAAGATGAGAAAATAGAGTTATTGGGCGATGATTTTTTATATCAGATTTGCACATATAGATATGGATATAGATATCATTTCTATATGGATTTGCATTATCGCCTCTAAATTTACACGGAGGTATAACGATTCGAACCGAAGACTTGAGACAGCTGCAAATAAATAATTTCATAGCATTCCAGTTCTTAAAGCTTTCATCACAGAAACGGACCGTGGACGGTTTGAAATAATTTTTTACTGCAATTTTTCAAGTTTGTCGATGAATTTTTAATGGAAAATATTTATCTTTCATATTCGATCATGTTGTGCGGCCAGAAAAATAAAGAGGATGTTACGCAAGCACACTGCCCATATTCGGATTAAATACAACAAGACAGATTTTATAAATCCAGAATCAACTAATCTAAGTAAAAGTTTAGAATAGTGCGAAACGCCAGCAAATATTTGCGAACAAAATTCTCAACATTTTGAAGACACATATATATTTGAAAAATTAAATTAATTAATCACTTTTGAATTGTCTTCATAAATAAGCTTTATTTTGTGCTTATAACGTATTTCGGTAGTATTGACAATCTACCATCATCAGAGCCAAATTTTTTTCAAAAACTGTACTTCAAAGATATTATAATAATTTTGAAATTAATTTTAAATTTGAATAATGTACCAGACGAAATTTTTGCTGCGAAACACTTCCACTTTCGTTCAAAGATTTTGAAAAATTAAATTTGATAATGAAAAATTCAAAATGTTCACTGTGATTAAATGAAATTGAAAAGAATCGATGGACAATTGCCTTGAGTTTGAACATTTATCAGACTTTCATTACGGTGTTTGTGGATGAAAAGCCTCTCATAAGCATTCAGTTGTATTGGTTTCCTCACTTCCTTTAACAACTTTAATTCCCCCAATGAATGGTTATTCATTATCATATGTTGAGCTAATGGTTTTTCATTATCTTTGAGTTTCTCACTATCAACATCTAAACGGGTATCTCGATCATGTTCATTTCTTCTTATTTTCAAATTTCGTTTTGTTTGGCCAATATAAATCGCTTCACAATCTTGACAATGATACTTATAGATTCCAGATTTCTCAAAATCATTAGCAATTTTATCTTTAGTCCGATCCTAAATAATCACCAGTTTTCCAGAATTGTGATAGAAATTTTGATACCAAACTTCTCAAGCTCCATTTTGTAATTTATGAGTGATTTGCGGATAAAATGGTAAACTGATGAAATGGTCTATATCTTTATTTAACAGCGATAACAAGTTGGCATCCTGAATATATTTCTTTCTCTTATGCTTGTTTAAAGAGCTTCATAACAGTTTTTTCTTGATATCCATTTATCTTGGCTGAGTCTACAATATATCGCAATTCATCCTCAAAATCCTTCTTTTCCAATTGGAAAAGCAAATAAACGGTTGCAACATTGAATTAAAAGCTGCAAGTTTATGTGATTTTGAGTGATTTGAATCAGATGGAATCATTTGCTTGTAGAAGTTTGGTTTCCGATAAATTGAATAACGTAATCCAATATCCGTTCTCATGATCATTAAGTCCAGAAATGAAATCTTATTATCAACTTCGGTCTCACAAGTAAATTTATTGAAGGGAAAAGCTTGTTCAGATTCATCAAAATTAGTTGTAATTCCGATTCTTGACTTTGCTAATATGTCATCAACATATCTGATCCAAAATTTTGGAAACCAACTGAGTCTCTTAATTCGATTTTCAAGATGTGTCATAAAGAAACTTGCCATAATAGGGGAAAGAGAATTTCCAATCGCCACTCCAAACTTTTGTTTGTAAAATTTTCCTCTATACTGAAACTGATTTTGTTTCCATACACAATTCCGAGGCTTTGATGATCGTAGCTTTTTGGTCCTTAGAAATTCTGAGTTTCTTGATACATAATACTTCATCGTATTCATTGCTTTGTCCACAGGAACACTTGGGAAAAGGGCTTCGACATCAAATGAAACAAGTATCTCATCATCTTCAAACGCCAAACATTCAAATTTATTAATTAACTCCTCTGTGTTTTTGATTTCAAAACCCATCGGAATTTTTAACTTTTCAAACTCCTTAGACACCCATTTTGACAATTTGCTTGTTGGAGAATTGCAACAACTGACAATTGGACGCATCTTCTTACCATAATTATGAATTTTCGGTAAACATACTTTTTGGAACATTTGGATTATTGTC
>JAFFZY010000030.1:0-30977 GCA_018397935.1 Propsilocerus akamusi
GAGATACTGTTGATAATCTTTTTACTGAGACTCCAGTGTGGTTTATTAAAACATCTCATCGGGAGTGGAAGCAGCAAGAAGGAAAACATTGTCTCAAGAGTTCCCAAAAATTCACGCATGAAGTATTTTCAACAAAAGTGTTTGCCGCACAAGTTAAGCGAATGGCCCACGGATCCATTAAAAATAGCTTTCCTGTTCTTTGCTTTCAAAATGGCTTGTACACCCCATGGATTCCAGCCACAGTCGCAGTATATCGTAACCTTGAGCGCGCACATCATAATGTCGAGCCCATCATTTTCCAGATTTCTGAGAATATCAGAACTGAGGTCAACAGCTTTTTTCCCCTTTTAAGGGAAAAATCCCATAAACACTTCTCTTACTTCAATTTTCCTATTGGAATTTTCACATATCTGATAACTACAGATATTTGGTCAGTGTGTGATACGTTAGGTGTGCTATCGAACCGCCCTAGTCGTTTTTAAACGCCCTAATTTTGGTGTCACCCGGTGCGGTCCGCACACCTCGAACCCCCCTAGTGGCGACACTGCTGCAGAATAATCAATGAACAATTCAAAACGATTTATCGATGTATTGCGATTCGCGATTTATTATAACGAAATTGTCCGAGTTTGGCCGAGTTGGCCGAGATTGCGTTTTCGCGATTATCGAGTGTGATCGGCATCTATTTGTTTATCGATTAAAAAGTTCTGAGACACGCCACCAATTTTGTGTCGATGAAAAATCGTCGGAAAAAAAGTCTTTGACGATCTCTTAATGAAGGAAGTCTGGAAATCTTAAGTTTTTCTGAAAACATATGCCTACTGTTTTAGATGCCAGAAAACCACAAATGGTTACAAATTATCACAACAAGAAACAGAACTGAATCAATTTGTGATAAAAACACAATTACGGTTATGAAAATGTTCATTACAAAGACTCTAAAATGATAGAAATTCCGGAACTAAAAGTTATTAAGACTAAAATTTTAAGATTAACTATCAAGTGATGTTTTATCATAAAAGATTTAGGTGAAATTTTTTCCATCCTTGGAAGAGGCTGAAGTAAAATTATATATAATAATGAAAATCTTGTTGACTGGAGAATTCCTAATAAAGATATGAAATTTTTAAAATTCAACCAGAGCCTACTGATAGGATAAAAGTATCTGATTAAGTTTTCAGTTAAATTTCCTCAGCAAGCCTTCAGAGAAGTTTTTCAGAACATAATTCAACTTCAAGAAAAAATGGCAAAAGCACAACAATCATAGAAGCACTTAAACGATGGGAAGAACGCGAAGGACGTTCGCCAGCGGAAGCAAAAGATTTGGACTACAATTTCAGATGCCACCCCTCGAGAGAATGACAACAGATTTGGGTGTGCTTGAAAAATGTTAAAACTCAGTTTGTCTACCACAACATCGATAGAATCTTTCTCACTCCCAACTTGAAGAACTTGAAATTTTGGCTTTGGGCAGAAATAACATCAGACTTTGTATGGCTTGGTTAGCTCTAGATTGTTCATAGGTAGGTTTAATTGCTATTATAAATCAAGCAGAAATTCGGACATAAATGTCGGAACACAGCGCTGAAAAATGTTCAGAATTTTCTGCAAAATTACTGATCTGGACAATTATTTATTGCTTTTTTTTTCGTCATCTTGGAAATAAATTGTACTAGATTGATACCTAAATGAATTAAAAATAATCTTTATCATTTCATTCTCTTCCTGCAAAATCATTTCTTACATCAGAAGCTTTTATAGATGCAGGCAATATAACCTTTTTTGTTTTTTTTCCCTCTTATCCATCGAAAACAAGGCGTGATGAAGATATCATCAGTTTGCACACAAATTACTACTTAGTGATTTCCAAATGCAAACAAGCCGCTAATTATAAAACAATATTTCTTTAAAATAGCCTTTCCGCTCTCTTAAGAGGCGTTATATTCTGAAATATAAGGATATCAGTGTATAACGAAGTTATTGAGCTGACTAATATCACAAAACTTCAATAACTAAGGTTTCAACAACTCAAAATGGAAGTAAACCGTAATGTATTCATTCCTCACTTTAGTCACAGCAGGGTTATTTATTAATTAGGTTTAATATTTTTTGTTTATTGAAACAATTTTTGGGAAAATTTTGTTATTATTAGGTAACATAAGGCGAGATTTTAGATCTTAAAACGACCAGAACAATATATATGTATATATTTAGAAGCAAATTTGAAAAAAACTGACAAAAACCCTGTGTAATTTGATTAATTATATTTGAAAAATTAAATTAATTAATCACTTTTGAATTGTCTTCATAAATAAGCTTTATTTTGTGCTTATACGTATTTCGGTAGTATTGACAAATCTACAATTATCAGAGCCAAATTTTTTTAAAAACTGTACAACAAAGAATATTATAATTTGAAATTAATTTTAAATTTGAATAATGTACCAGACGAAATTTTTGCTGCGAAACACTTCCAATTTGATTAAATTTTGACGTTTCTTACAGGTTTTAATGGGCAAAAACTTTTTTTTTTTAGTTTTTTTTTTTTTTTGAGTAAATTAATGAATCTTGATAAATGAAACATCGATGAGTGTCTAATAATTTGAATATAGTTCATGAATAAATTCGGGTATGTAATTAATGTTTGTGCTTTTGAAAATATATTATTAACGCAGTTATAAGTTCGTTATGATTTTATTCCATTCCATTTTATATTATTTTTTTTTTTTTACTGGCAATTCAAAGGTCACTGCAGAACAGTGGCGTCACTAGGGTTAGAGTAAGTTGTAAGAAGTTAAGAACTACATAGAAAATATGATACTTTTTTTATTTGTTATTTTAACATTAAATTTTATGTCATATTAAATCTCGACTAAATCAAAACTTTCCTTTCCTTGCCTTTAGAGCTGCAAACTTGTTAATTACTTCATCGAAATCAACTCCTTTCGCCAAATCACTTTCAACTGATAATATTGCAATATCAGAAAGCCTTGACTGTCCCATGGGAGAGCGCAAATAGTTCTTTATAAACTTTAGCTTTGAAAAACTCCTCTCGCATGAAGCCACAGATACGCAGATCGTAAGAAATAATTGTAGGCTCACTGAGAGATATGGGAGAGATTCTAGGAAGCCCCATTCCGCTATGAATTTCACAACGTCAAGTACTGACCAGTCTTTGACTTCTTCGAGATCAATCTCTGCTGCCTTCTCAGCCTTGGTATTTCTAATAAAAGCTCTTCCTCTGATAGCTCATCATAGAAAGTGGTCAATTTTGGAATGGACACCAGTAACTCTTCTTCACTGGCAGATATCAAACTCTTGGCTTGAACAGCCTCAAACATGGCTGCTACTTCCTGATGGCTCTTGATCTGATATGAGTTCTATGGAAACGATCAGTACACTCAAGCATCGCTCTCTTGTTGTCTTCTTGCAGAGTTAGTCCAGCATCTCTCGTCTTCTCGTACATAAAAAGCCGTAGCGTCTCTAGCTTTGTCTCCACCTTGTCAAGAGTTAAGCCCTTAGTCTGAAGGTACAGCTGTGTAAGATTAACTTCTTCAAGCACATCACACCAAAAGAAGAGGTAGCACAGAAACGCGAAATTGCAGTCAGCAGGTAAGAAACCTCTTGTGTCTAAATTTTCATCTGGATCACAAAGAGCTTCAGTTGCTGCCACACATTCATCAAATTTTTCGCGGCACATCATAATGTCGAGCCCATCATTTTCCAGATTTCTGAGAATATCAGAACTGAGGTCAACAGCTGTGATACGTTAGGTGTGCTATCGAACCGCCCTAGTCGTTTTTAAACGCCCTAATTTTGGTGTCACCCGGTGCGGTCCGCACACCTCGAACCCCCCTAGTGACGACACTGCTGCAGAATAATCAACGAACAATTCAAAACGATTTATCGATGTATTGCGATTCGCGATTTATCATAACGAAATTGTCCGAGTTTGGCCGAGTTGGCCGAGATTGCGATTTCGCGATTAATCGAGTGTGATCGTGCATCTATTTGTTATCGATTAAAAATCGTTCTGAGACACGCCACCAATTTTGTGTCGATGAAAAATCGTCGAAAAAAAATCTGACGATATCTTAATGAAGGAAGTCTGGAAATCTTAGGTTTTTCTGAAAACATATGCCTACTGTTTTAGATGCCAAGAAGGAACCACAAATGGTTACAAATTATCACAACAAAGAAACAGAACTGAATCAAATTTGTGATAAAAACACAATTAACGGTTATGAAAATGTTCATTACAAAGACTCTAAAATGATAGAAATTCCGGAACTAAAAGTTATTAAGACTAAAATTTTAAGATTAACTATCAAGTGATGTTTTATCATAAAAGATTTAGGTGAAATTTTTCCATCCTTGGAAGAGGCTGAAGTAAAATTATATATAATAATGAAAAATCTTGTTAACTGGAGAATTCCTAACTAAAGATATGAAATTTTTAAATTCAACCAGAGCCTACTAATAGGATAAAAGTATCTGATTTAAGTTTTCAGTTAAATTCCTCAACCTTCAGAGAAGTTTTTCAGAATATAATTCAACTTCAAGTAAAAATGGCAAAAGCAACAATCATAGAAGCACTTAAACGATGGGAGGAACGCGAAGGACGTTCGCCAGCGGAAGCAAAAGATATTGGACTACAATTTCAGATGCCACCACTCGAGAGAATGACAACAGATTTGGGTGTGCTTGAAAAATGTGTAAAACTCAGTTTGTCTACCAACAACATCGACTGCGGTCTCACTCCCAACTTGAAGAACTTGAAAATTTTGGCTTTGGGCAGAAATAACATCAAGACTTTGTATGGCTTGGTTAGCTCTAGATTGTTCATAGGTAGGTTTAACTGCTATTATAAATCAAGCAGAAATTCGGACATAAATGTCGGAACACAGCGCTGAAAAATGTTCCAGAATTTTCTGCAAAATTACTAGATCTGGACAATTAATTTATTGCTTTTTTTTTCGTCATCTTGGAAATAAATTGATACTAGATTGATACCTAAATGAATTAAAAAATAAGTTACATTCTTTATCATTTCATTCTCTTCCTGCAAAATCATTTCTTACATCAGAAGCTTTTATAGATGCAGGCAATATAAACCTTTTTTTGTTTTTTACCTCTTATCCATCGAAAACAAAGGCGTGATGAAGATATCATACAGTTTGCACACAAATTACTACTTAGTGATTTCCAAATGCAAACAAGCCGCTAATTATAAAACACAATATTTCTTTAAAATAGCCTTTCCGCTCTCTTTCAAGAGGCGTTATATATCTTGAAATATTAGAGATATCAGTGTATAACGAAGTTATTGAGCTGACTAATTATCACAAAACTTCAATAAACTAAGGTTATCAACAACTCAAAATGGAAGTAAACCGTAATGATATTCATTCCTCCACTTTAGTCACAGCAGGGGTTTATTTATTAATTAGGTTTAATATTTTTTGTTTATTGAAACAATTTTTGGGAAAATTTTGTTATTATTAGGTAACATAAGGCGAGATTTTAGATCTTAAAACGACCAGAACAATATATATGTATATATATCTATACATTAAAAAGGTCTGATTTTTATAAATGTACACAATAAAACACATCATTTTTTAAATGTCACTATTTAAATACTTAGTTTTTATGCGGGTCATATTTCGGTTCATACATCCATACATGCATCTATTCCATGAGTACTGAAACACTTTGAATTGTTCCAATAATGGAAAATGCTCTAACATATTCCTAACTCGTGGATTTTGTGATTTTCCATTTACTCATTTTGTTCAGAAAATAAAAATGAATTGGTACCAGAGAAAAAAAATTCCTAACTTAGTTTCTTAATTTTGTAATTTTCTCTTTGTTTAAGATATAATCAATGAGATTTTAGTGTGTAGAAAGTTTACTATTATAAACTAAAAGATTTACAAATATTTAGACTCGGACCGATTTATTATAAATTATTTTAAACAAATTCTTGTACAGCATTTTCGATCATGCTTAATGCTGATTGCTTCATGGGTTCCATTTCGCGTGAGAGACGACACATAATTCCGCCTAATTTGAGCGGTTCATTACAATCAAAGCTAAAAACAATTCCGAGAATTGCCAAAATCTGTTCCACCATCAGTTCAAGCGTTTTAAATTTGTAGAGTGCAGCTCGCTGTTGCACTTTCTCATCGCTGACATTATTTCCGAACAAATCAAATAAAAAAAAATCTTTATCGCTTTTGAAAATTGTCCAGCACTCAGAGCCTCGCAAAATGTATCCATTCTGATAGTATGCGAATAGTTCTTGCAGAGTGCATATAATAAATTCCATTTCAATATTTTCTACTGGAACTTCTCGGAATGGTTCAACCTTCAGTTTAACAACAGTGTTGCAAAAATATAGTAATGGAATTAATTTGGTGATTGGAACATCTTTTGTTTTATGCACTAAAATAAATTATTAACGAAATAAAATTAATTTTAACATGCACCAGCGACATGAAAATTATTCTTTCTCACCACAAGATGATTCAAAATATAATCGCTTTCCGTATTTAATCACCTCATCGATTGTTTTTCCACGCCAGCAGTTGATATCTCGAAGGCTTCTCATCGCGACTGCGGAAACACTTATTGCGGCCGCCTAAAAAAGAAAACATTTTATTACAATTTAATAATTTAAGAAAGTGCTTTTAACATGCTAAACAGAACAGACGTTATATGAATCTGGATTTAATGAATTTCTTGAAATATTTCCAAAAACTATGGAACGGTGGGGTTTGTACAATGTTTTCTTGTTTTTCTTCTTAAAAGCTTCAAGATCTTTGTGTTTCATTAATTTTTTCTTTAATGTACAGTGGTTCGATAAATGTTCAGAGTCAACAGCAACTGCAGGTTTGACTACAATTTCTTTCACTCGTGAATCCATTTTTATTCCATCGATACACAAATTTTCATCCTTCGCTTCATACGCCAAATCGTTCATTGTAATTAAACAAGATCTCAGCTCGAAAGGACCACACATACCTTGTGTCCCTATGTTTTGCATAATATTATTATATAAGTCGTTGAAATGTTTGAAAATCACAATGCCAGGATGAGCTACTAATTGATCATCGGATATCTTGCCTCGCTCAGTGATTGGACACGAATAAAAGATGAAATAATCACAATTCTCCTTCCATATGGCAACAATAAAATTTTGTGTAATTAAAATGCCTATCGTATGAAACTCGAAAAATTCCTCCAAAGAGTGTAGTAAACATGGTGAAGGACAAGGATATTTTGAGATGACTCCACGCTCGAAAATATCCATTTGAATGTTTGTGGTCATATGATTCAACTCGAAATTCCAATTGATCTCGTTTGGACAGGTCGATTGCTGACAAAGATCGAAATCAGTAAAATTCATTTCGAAGCATTCCTCAGCGAGATCATTGCCAAATAACAGTATTCTGTCAATAATATCGGGTGTATAGAATTCGGGATCTAGCGAACGACTTATAGAAAGCGTTGCAACAGCATAACAGACCGTCATTGGCATACTATGACTTTTGCACTCGATATTCTTTCGAGCCCGAATTGACCTGATATCGTTTTCCATCTCCGTAAGGAGATTGTAATTCGAATACATCGATAAGCTGTCGGGCTTGTGCGTTTTGATACAATCATCTCCATCGTTGTCTTTAAAGTAATTTCTTACAATTGAAATTTTTATCAGCTCGTATTCTTTGGTGCCATCAAGACTTAAAATATTTGTGGCAAACACCTCAACTAGTTTCCTATGATCGTTAAAGCGTTGTATGCAAGCAGTTCCATTAAATTTTCTTTTACCATCTGGTCCAATATCATGAGGATCAAACATCATTAAAGCGCCATCTTCACATCTCCAAATTGCTACATAATAATAGTCTTTTGCCATCAGAATTGCAGCTGCATCAGAACATGATTCCAGGAACTGACTAACGTTTCGTTTCATTGTCTCCATTGGCTCTTGATCGCTGCTTCTCACCATCATGCCCTTATGCACCAATTCATCTTTTAGTGACACAACGAATGGCCGAATAAAAAATGGAAGATCCATTTGATGTAACTTTAACTGCGCATTTCCGTATTCTGTTGTGATTTTCGCTTGCGTCCACTGCAACATTGATTTCGTGTATAAGCGATCACCAAGCTTCAAAATTACATCAAGCACAATGTTATTCCAATCGGTTGGTCCACATAATTGTGCAAATGTCAATGCCATTATACAATTCGACACGTCCTGTTTATTTCTGTTAATTTCAGAGAATTTTGATTCATTTTGAGATATGTTTGCGCGTAGGATCCAATGACTGGATGAAATGGCATAGAAATTATTCCAGTTTACAAGCTCCACAATATCATTTGTTGTATTTTTCGTAATCACAAACACTTCCATTGTAAACTTCTCATTTTTGAATCCATTTGGAACTTTTTTCATGATGTGTTCATGCAGCAAATCGATTGTTGTGAACCAACCAACATAAGCGCTTCCAGTATCGTAAATGCTAACTGGCGCAAGTTCATCGCTTATTTTCCAGGAAATGTTTCCCATTGATGGTCTCACGAGTGGGACTACAAATGTCACTGGACGGCCGAAAACAATTTCTTGCAATTCTTTTTCCAATGATGGTCTTGGATATTTTAAATCTGTTTTATTGTAAAGATTCATTTTCTCGTCCATCCTTATTCGTTTAACAAATTCTTCTAATCTCTTTCGCACCAGTTTCCCACCATGATCGGAAGCTTTCGGATCAAACACATAAAAAAATCTCTCCATTTTTATTATGGCAACATCAAAGAGCGATGAATGGAGCATTGCATGAAATTCGCATTGACTGTCCAACTGTTCCAAAATCACTTTTAGTGATGGCATTGTTTCGTCTTCAGCATGGCTTATTATTGATGCTTCTGATTGAAGTTGAGAAATATTCAATGATTTCCTTGATGTCATTTTCTCAGCATCTATTATAAGAATATTTTCTTCAATGATTTCTTCTTGACCACAAATTGATGCTAAAATTGATGTTTTGCCAGAAAATGATCCAGTTTCTTTTTGTATTACATTTATAGTCATTTTTAATGCACTCAACTCAATGACTTCTAATAACTTCCATGGAAAATCTGTTTCGCTCGTTTTGATTAAACCATCGATAGAGCACAACAACTTGTACCCTATTTTAAGGATTTCATTGATATCCGTACTTGACCAATGACGTGGACTCAATACTTTAGAAAATCCAAGAAATGCCAATAAATTGCACAATGTCTTTTGTCGCATAATTGATCGGTATGGATCGCGATCTTCATGGAACTCGTCAAATGATCGCAACATTGCTGCATATTCAACACCATCCAATTTCTTGTAATGGTTGAAGCATGGTGGATTCGATGATTGAACTTTAGCTTCCACTCTGCTAATATTAAATACAGGCGAGTCACTAAATTCAAGGTTAAACATGAGATGACGAGACATATCATGAATGCTAGCGAAGCGTATTACACATGCAAACCCCGGAATTGTGCAAACGTTTTGTGGATCTTAAATAAAATAATTTTTAATTTCCAATTTCTTTTTCCTATCCCCACATCAAATCAACTCACCAAATGCTCTTAAGTTTCTCCCAATATCATCGCACTGACGGCTGTCGAATATATAAAAAATATCATCGCGCTTCATAATTGCAACGGTGATGTCGCATGATGTCAACAAGCCCATTTCTTCATCCGCAAAGAACTTTTCTAATCCCGTTTCTAAAGTGACGTCATTTGGTTCCTGTGACAAAAGGATTCCATTTATAACACACTCGTCATATGATAAATCCACGATTGCTTTTTCAAGTTTCAATTCAGCTCCAACCTCATTCAACTGTAAATTTGGCGTAACAATTTTCCCATTTCTCTGGAGTTTCGCTAAACATCCTGAATGAAATTCATCACCCGTTCTAACAATTTCATCAATCGTTTCCGATGTCCAACTGGGAATTCCCAATTCTTGTGTCTTTGCTATTGCGACAATTGATATGCATGTTGATTGATGATTCCTGTTGACTTCATTAAATTCTTGATGTGCTGCTAATATTGTTCCACTTAAGATCCATTTGCTAGCACTAATGGCTTTAAAATTTTGCCAATCAGCTGATTTCTGAATGTATTGTCTAGTTTCGACTTTACAAATCTTGAAGATATCATTACGATAATTTCTAGGGACATTTTCTATGTACAAATTAATCATGTCTTTCAGATCCGTAAACCAGCTAAGACAACTGTTGAATTCATCAACATTTTCAGATCGTTTCTCACGTCGATACTCATTGCATTTGTTCACATCAAACATGAAGTAACGATCTCTTTCACGCCAAATTGCCACAACATCAGGGCCTTGCACAAGTCCAGCATCAAATGACTTGAAGAAAAGTTTTATTCCGTCTTCTAACGAGACTGCATCATTTGCTCGGCTCAACACTTTTCCAAACAAAACATTATCAGTTTGAATTTCCAAGTTAAACTTGCCAAACGTTACAACTGGAAGGATCTCAGTGATTGGAATATCAATTTCCTTTCCGACTGGTTCTGACTTTTTCTTTTTGTCTTTTCGGATTTTTTTTTTATGCTGTAGTGTCAATGAAATTTCGTCATCTTTTTCCTTATCATCATGTGTTTTTTCCTTCCTTTCATTTTCACTTGGATTTTCTTTATCCGCTTGCATATCATTAATGCGTTGCAATCTTCTTTCGACACGTTCTTGCAATGCTTTTTCAACATTTTCGAAAAATATTTCCCGTCCCTTTTTGAATATTTCACTTATTGTTGTTGGTCTCCACAATGATGATTTGCATATGCCCAACATAGCAATTGCCACGGCTGCAATGAAAGGAGCTTGACGCGTATCTTTTTCTTCCTTTGTCTGGTAATCTTTTCCCTTCAGATATCCATGCGTGATGGGCGTTTGTGGTGAATCATAAAAATATTTACTGAACTCATGTTCTGGTTGTTGCTCAAACATCAAAACTTTAAGTTCCGTTGGATGTTTTTTTGCTGACAGGAAATCCTTTTGTTGCTCGATATCAGTCGACGGAACTGATGATTCACCGGCCTCATCAGTTTCTTCAGTAACTTCTTGTAAATTATTTACTTTCTTTACGTCATCCGGAAGTGAAAATTTCTCATTGATTCGGAATGAATAAATCTCGTAGCACTTCCTCTTGACATGCAAAATCCCTGCTAGATATTCAGCAAGTGGTGCCAATGAATGTGGCGATCGAATTGCACAGCAGCCACCGCATTTTTTTGAGACTATTCTTCCGTGATCATCAGAATCCAATGAGTTAAATAAATAGAATGCACTTGACTCCTTCCAGATTGCAAAACTTTGATCACAATATGTGAATATTAATCCAGAATATTCTTTAAGTATGTCTTCCATTTGCTCCATTATGGAGTTGGTATCGTACCCATCAAATACACCTTTCAACGTCCTGGCCCCGATTTCGGTGTAAGTTTTTGCATGACTATGGTAAAATCTGAATTTGATTTCTGGCGGTTTGATTATTGCATGACGGCCAAACTTGCGTAATTCTTTTCGATAATTGATGTCACCATAATTGACAACTTCATCCAAGTCATCCGTTATCCAATACATCATTGGAATAAATTGAGAATTTATCAATGCTACAGCAGAAATAAATGCGCTCTAAAATTTACAAGAAAGTTCGTTTAGTAGACTTGCTGCATTATTTCTATGTATGTATCTTACTTGTTTCCCATTGCTAACAAAATTGAATTTCTTTGAAAACTGGGAAGTTTTGCCACATAAGATTTGAATCTTTGACGAGATGCTTTTGAAATGATGCCAAGTTTTTCCTAGCGTCGGCACGGGTAGTGGATAAAATGTCTTTGCCAACCGAGATTTTGCTGGTGTTTTCGGTTTTTGTTGTTCCTTAGGTGAACTAAACAGAAGCTTGATAAAATTGCGCAAAAAAAAACCTTAAGCTTGCATATTTACCTTTTTCGAAATTTGAGTGGTGGATATTCTACAACTGGACGGAATTTTGGTTTTGCACGTGAAGCAGGAACCCATTGACGTGTTTTGAAAGGAGGAATCTCAACAACTGGCCTTGGCTGCCGCTTCGGTGGCTCTGGTGGTGACCATGGTTTTCTTTTGATGGGCGGCAAAACAATTTGTTTTTGTGCTACTATTCGCTTTGCATCAAGCTTTGGCAATTTTTTTGATATCTTAGATTTTGCCTTTTTGATTGATGTTGTTGATTTCGATGTGAAGCATTTCATCGTGCATTTGGGAATAGTGTCCTTGCTGTCAATACAATCGCCGCTAGCCGAACTTGATTTTTTCGCAGATTTTGCTTTTTGAACCGGATTGGTCAATGCGACAGTTTTCAGAATTTTCTTTGATTGTCTGGCTCGTTGACTCATCAGTTTCTTGTACGCTTGTCGAAATATTTGATGATCTTTCTCGGTGATCTTTGAAACAGTCACAACCTTCTTATTCTTCATTCTTTCATGTCTTAGCTTCCGTTCAATGAACATACAAAATGGGATGATGGGGTTTTTTTTATTGCTAATTCTGGTCACGTCATCATTTTTAGACAAATCGAATGTCACTTTCTCTTTTGCCATTGTCATTAATAATTTCGGTATGCCAAAAAGTAAAAAATTTTGAAGTAAATTTCGAAAGAATATTTTTACGTCCGGAAGTGTAAATGAAATTTTTAAAATGAGGAATGAACTGAAATATGTTAACTGAGATTTGATTTGGGAAATTATTGGAATCAGAAATAAAATTCAAACTTTTAAAACTAAAATGAATCATTTGCTCACAAAATGGATGAATTGAAAATATATGTTGAATATGAAAATATTTGGATAAGATTGAATGTAATTTTTGACTGACATAAATTTTCATCAGGTCATTGGTAACGTAAAATTGTTTGGTAAGTAGTTGTAATTGGAATATTTGGAACATTAATAATGAGTAAAGATTTTTATAAGCAAATAATATTTTCGTTATCAACAAACGCGTCTCGCTCGACCTTAGCCTGCTTTCTGCTTTAAATGATTTAAATAAATAATATTTTACTCTCGAGAGAAGTTCTCTCGCAATCAAATAAACTTTGATAAGAAAATTCATTCGTCTTTTAACTGTTTACGAAGGAAGTTCTAGATTTATTTTGAGGAATGAAGTTTGCAATTGAAATAGTTTTGCTGTTTCATATTTCTATTGTTTGTGCACGGCCGTCGCTTGAATGCCTAGCTGACTATCTCAAGTTCAGGAATGTTCACGATAATTCCTTTAATTCTGTTGAGCCTTATACTGGACCACCAAGTAAGTGTACAGATGACTTGAGGGCCGAGATAAACGACATTTATAGAGAAACACGAATGAAGATTGAATCAAATTTCCTTCAAAAACCTTATGTCGATTGTGCAATTGAAAATGTTGAAGGAGAAATTTTTGAAAATATCAAATTGAAAGCATTAGCAATTGATTTGAAAGGAGTTGGGCTCAAATTCTGGAAGATTTCAGCGAAAAACGCAAAAATTGATGATATCAATAGAAAGGCACAAGAAATGGTTGATGATGCAATCATCAAATGCAAAGGCGTATTTGATTATGGCGCGTTTTTTGATTCATTTTTTGAGCAAAAGCGTAGAGAAACGCTAAGTGATATAAATGATTATTGTGTGAGAAAGCATCTCGTCGAGAAAGCTCTCATCAATCCAAAATTATACAACTTTCAAATGAATCCGAAAAATATTAATGTTAACGACATCGATTGCAATCTCGTCTTATCACAGATCTATGAACAAATGAAGATTAGCATCGCATCAGTAGGCTCCCCGTGTGTTGTTAAAATGTTCATCGATAATGGTTATCTTGATTTAATGATGAAAATTGAAATACTCGCTAAACTGAACATCACACCCGCAGAAAAAGCATCCGAAAAGGAACATTTTGTTAACACGATGATCAACGTTACGCACAGAATTAAAAAATGTACAGTTTAATTTTACAAAATGAAATAAAAATTTGCGTTTCTATCAGATTTCGAAATGAGTTTGTGAGTTAATTTTTAGCTTATTTTTAACTCGATTTTTAGTTTTAAGCGATATCATAAATTTCGAATTGCAATGATTGCGTTTTTCCCTGACATTCTATCACAATTTATGTGAATGGAACCACCGATAAATTTGAGGAATTTGTTTCATTAGATAAAATTCAGATTGAATTATTATAATCTAAGTATCAGAAAATGTGCAGTAGACAAACAGCCGCAGTTCAAGGTTTAATATAATTTAAACATTTATTAAACAATCAATGTCCTGATTTTTCACCATAAGTAGGATTAACGTACATAAAAAGCGAAATATAGAATATATGTGCCAATTTTGGTTCCATTAGATGTGGAAGCATGAAAAACGAATCAGCTTTATAATAAAAAACGATTGATGGTCTAATGTATTTGACCGATATTCACTTATGGCGCACAGTCATTATCTCAGAAAGATGAAGGGAATTGGCAGCCGCTCAACGTCATATGAAACGAAAAATTCAAGATCACGTGAAAAATCAAAAACAAGATGAAGGGATGAGATTGAACCACTTTTTGGTGACGTAAAGCATTAGATGAGATTTTTAGAAAAATTTTGGGAAATCCTTTGCTTAATAATTAGCTGATAATATTATGGACCGTAAATAAAATACTATTTAATAGCAACATTATTATCAGATGATTCTTGTTTAAGTAAATATTTTTCCCGTTTATACCGAAAACGTTTTCAATCAGAGTAAGTTTAACAAGTTTTTTTAAACAGTAAGTTATTGTTTTCCGTTACAGGTGTTTTATGGATTAGCTGGAAGGTTAAAACCAATTTCCAACTTTACCGAAGCAAACGTTTTTGTAGATATGTTATCAAATATACTTTGATCCATTGGTAAATGATACCGGACGTTCGTTTTATTATGTTTATACCGTCCTCGCAAAACTAAGTTACATTTAACCTTTTTAGGACGTGGGTAGGAAAAGCAGAAAGTCTGCAACAAAAACCTATCATCTTTTGTACATGTTTTTATAAAATACATTTCAGATTTCATTTTATGTCAGAGGTTATGTTGAATTGTGTCAAATTTATTTATTTTTAGTCATTGCACCTCCTCACAATTGCAAGATTCCTTTCAAAAACTTGTTTCACTTTTGTTTTATCCTATTGTTTACCTTTGAATTGTTTTTTTATTTTATTTTTATTTTTAACGAGGATTTTCTATTATTCAAAAGAGCTTTGACGTGGCAAGGCGTCAGTGTCAACCTGTCAAACCTACATAGGTCATAGCTTTAGTAAAGAGAGCTGATTTATATATTACAGAAAAACCTGTGAACGTGACAGTTCAACAAAGACAGGTTTTACTGTAAAATATCAAGTATATCAAGTGTAATTACAAACCAAGGTTGTTTATATTAGAGGTGACACCAAAGTACTAACTAGCGCGTTTCTGCTTTAAGTTAACATAGTTATATAGACTTAAGAATTATTTATTTATTTAATTCAATACCGATAAAATTTCAAAATTTACAAGGAGCTTCCAGAAGTGATTGAACACGAATTATGTAAGCATTTGGTCACATTTAATTTTGAAAAAACAGGGGCGTTTTAAGCCTCACACCTGCCTCGACGTCATGAAAAAATTATGCTCCCGTGAAATTATGAAAAACTCCCGTGAACGTCAAAATTGTATTAAAATACAATTGTGTCAATTCTTAAATTCATTTAGGATTGGGAGCTAATTTTCGCCCAGTTCTCAACAATCAAGGTAAAATGCATTTTATCGCTAATTACTTTAGCAACTAAAATGTTTCACTTAGAAATGTGTAACAATTCACAAAGCATTTAATATTTAAATATATTAGTTCTACTTTTTGAAGTCAGTCTTCATCGAAATGCTATTTCATTTAGTCATTATTATGTTTTCCAGCAAAATTTTAGTTACTGATACTGAAGCTTTTGAGTGCAGAGAAAATGACACATCAATAAATAACGATATCGATTTTAAATCGATTGCAGAGCTCAAGTGGAAAATTCTTGCTTATTCTCTCCCTAAAGGATCATTTAGTTCTACGTTTGCTATTCCTCGAACATCAATCCAAGTTTTTGTGAAAACGAGTCAACATAAAGAGAAAAATTTAAGGACCGAGCGTCTGAGTTTTGTATTATTTTGTCCTGGCATGGCATGGTATACATTTTTCGAAATTGTAAAAACAATTCCAAATGATAATCTTAAAACAAAAATGACCACAGTTTCACGATCTTGCAAAGATAATTTCCTTGTTGAAGGTCTATTTATTGCAATATATTTTGATTTAATCGAAAATCTTTTGATGTTTTACACCTGTAGTGTTACAGAAAATAATGAAGCTTTTATAGTATTGACGGCCAAAGACAAAACACACAGTGATGAAATAAATTACCAAGGAAATGCTAGAATATTTTTACGCAATTTTAATTCAAACATAATGAATCAAAATCTTACTGAAATAAAAAAATACTCAAAGAATTCCTGCATGTATGAAAATTCAGGATGTATCCGAATAGCCGATTTAATAGAAATCGGGTTCACAGGAGAATTAGAATCAGACCCAAATAAACATTTTCCGGATGCTCCTAGAAATATTTCTGTTATTCTCTTTGGTATATTTTTGGCCTTACTGATAATGAGCTGCCTATGGAAAATATTGGTTTTTTTTAATGTTAAAATGTTTCAAATATGTAGCAGTAGAATAGAAAATCGTACTTATCCCACTCCTCATGTACGTAATTCGGACAATACATTGAGAATTGAAAATCTAGGCATTTAAGATACATTGCACAATTTTTATTATTCTTTTAAGTGCAGATATATAGATATTGCAAAATAAATTAGCATTTCATTTTTCTATTTACTTTGAATTTCTTCAATTTGGGATTATAAAATATAATGAAATCTTACTAAAGCTGTTATTGTTACTGTTGTTACTTTAACCAACACAAATTTTAAAAGTTGCAAAAATATTATGTTTAAGCCATATAGAAAAGATATATAATATTATGTTCAAGCCATTTCTATATGGTTTGAGCTCATCCGCTACACTCTCGTTAGATAAAATCTGAAAATGCTTCTTGCACGTCACTCCTACTAAAATAATAAATTTTTCCAAGGATGGAAATTAATTAATCTTAGAAAATTGAAAGAAAGTGTAAGGAAAAACTATTTAAAGATGGAAATTAAATTTATTAGAAATTTTTTGTTTTATTCAAATATATTGAAAAATAAAATATTTTTAGAAACTTTAGTTACCTATATGCGTTCCTCTTAACAAAAGACAATTGTAAAAGCTAAAAAAAAGGCCGTGGAAAGTGGCACTTAAGGAGTATGTATACGCCTATAATATTCGTCCTCATACGGTCACTGGAAAGTCACCTCTGGAAGTTATGTTAGGACGCCCAATAAATGATCTTTTACAGTCAAGCAAATTGGAAGATGAATATCAGTGATATGATGAAGAAGGGGTGGAAAGAGATCAGATATAAAAGTTTAAAGGCAAACGAGATGGCGATGCTGATCGACGCACAAAGCCATCGGAATTGCAAGTGGGAGATAGTGTCTTAATAATGGAAATAGATACAAAGAAGGGAAGTGATGCAGTAGTGACATATCGTAGAATAAATGTTGTCGAGTTAAAAAGATGCCAGATGCGCCTGCAAAGATCTCAAAAGGAAAAGTTGGTTGAGGACGGTAAGGTTTCAACTAAGTTACTGAAAAGCAGCTCAGTCGAGAAAGAATCATCAGAAGGTATACCGAAGAGAATCGTTTGACCTAATAAGAAATATATCTGTAAGATTACAACAAGTTAGTAATAATAATAAATAGGTAAGGTGATCTTTAAACAAAAAGAAAGGTTGTAGATTTATTAATAACGCGGTTCGTTACTCAGAATATATCAAAAAGGGATAGTCAGAGTTGACCGGATAAAAGAGGGTTAATCGGAATACGTGCAGAACTGCAGACTGAGGAAAAACCGACACAACAAAGGTGGTGCAGATTTATTGAAGTAAAAAATATTTTCGGGCACTTATATGCGGCACTATCTTGATAATGAAAAATAGAGACTGAAATTGAATTTTTAGGGACAAATCGCGTAAAAAATAGAGCTTAAAATATAATAATTAGTGCCCAAATGCCCAAAATATAAAATTATAGAACCTCATTTTTTAAATATAGCTAGATTTTTATAGATCCAAATGTTTATTGCCCAAAAACCATTTTTAGTGCCAAAATTAATTTTTTTTTATGAAAAAATTTAATTCTACACAAAAAATAAAACTTAATTTTTTGGATGAATTTTTTTTAATTAGAAAGTTTTAGAAGAGGTTGATGGAGCTTCATTTACATTATCTCTTTATTTTACATTATTTTTTAAGTTCCCAGATATCAACTTTAAGTAATTTTTCAATAATTTCGGGCTTGTTGAAGAAATATTTTGCGTTTGGACTGAAATTCTGAAGGGACCCTTGACGTGCATTAATTGGAACCGAGTTAAAAATAACAAACCCGTTGTGAGAGATATCCATTCTCTTATAATTTTGTTTCACATCTGCAACCTCGATGTCGCCGCCATTCTTTAAGCGTGATGAACGATGCTTGAACTGAACACTATGGCGTACTAGATCTTGGAGAGCCTTGAAAGTTAATATTAAATGCGCATAGACCGCGTACTGTAAGATATTTCACATAGGACATATGGATTTCATTTGTTGTTTGGAGCTTTGATAAATTGTGGACATGTTTTAGTCCTTGGAGTTTTAAAGAAATTGAAGTGTCTTGATGTTAGACTGGCCCGCCGATCCCCATACCGATATTAAGTAGGCGGCTTTGAAAGTGTGCATAAATTTTTTTTCGTAGTATCGCCGTTGGCATGAAGCTTTGCAGTTTCCATAATGCAATAATAGCAGGCGGTAACATTTCGCATATCTTCTCAATATGATTAATCCAGCAGAGTCACGTATTTAAATGCAGACCCATTTAGTTTTTCACTTGATTTCATAATCTGAAGTCATTTCAATCAAAATCAAAACCACGTGAGTGAAGAGGAAGAGACAGTAAAAAGTTTATCAATACGTGTTTCAATACTAGGTAGCATTAGAGATATTAAAGCTTTTTTTTTCCTTCGACTCGAACAGCAAAAAAAAATTAAAACTAATGGAAGTGTGTTTGCTTTTTTTTTTTTCAACCGAATATATACATATTCACATATATATACATATATAATAAAATGTTCAGCACCAAACTTTTCCATGAAAAATCGCCGCGGCTATTTGTTCAAGAAATAAAATGAAAAAAAAAAAAAAAAAAAAAACATGTGTACAGTTGACGTTACTTATTTTAATAACTATTGCAATCGGTGCTCCTGTCGGTGACTTGGCTATGTTTTTTAAAGTTAACTCAAATTGAAACGCGTTTTGAAGGAAGGTGCAAAACTTGTGAAACAGTTATTCAATGTTTGCATCGGTCGACAACAATAATTTAAAACCTAGTGAGAATGAGCTTCAAGTAAAAGCAGTTCTCTTGAAACTGGCGGATCTGATTATATTTATTTTTTGTATACAAAAGTTTATATATTTTATATTTTCTAGCACAATCGCGGTTACACGCATTTATTCAAAAAAATTCAAACCGTAAAACCGCATTTTCCAAAAGTGCGGGTTTTCAGAAACCCATTCGTGAGTTAATTGTTTATTTTTAACTCGATTTTTAGTTTTAAGCGATATCATAAATTTCAAATTGCACTGATTGCACTTGCGTTTTTCACTGCCATTCTATCACAATTTATGTGAATGGAACCACCGATAAATTTGAGGAATTTGTTTCATTAGATAAAATTCAGATTGAATTATTGTAATCTAAGTATCAGAAAATGTGCAATAGACAAACAGCCGCAGTTCAAGTTTTAATTTAATTTAAACATTTATTAAACAATCAATGAGCCTACGGCTACTGTCCTGATTTTTCACCATAAGTAGGATTAACGTAAATAAAAAGCGAAATATAGAATATATGTGCCAATTTTGGTTCCATTAGATGTGGAAGCATGAAAAACGAATCAGCTTTATAATAAAAAACGATTGATGGTCTAATGTATTTGACCGATATTCACTTATGGCGCACAGTCATTATCTCAGAAAGATGAAGGGAATTGTCAGCCGCTCAACGTCATATGAAACGAAAAATTCAAGATCACGTGAAAAATCAAAAACAAGATGAGGGATGAGATTGAAGCACTTTCTGGTGACGTAAAGCATTAGACGAGATTTTTAGAAAAATTTTGGGAAATGCTTTACTTAATAATTAGCTGATCATATTATGGACCGTAAATAAAATACTATTTAGTAGCAACATTATTAACAGATGATTCTTGTTTAAGTAAATATTTTTCCCGTTTGTACCGAAAACGTTTTCAACCAGAGTAAGTTTAACAAGAAATTGGAAATTGGTTTTAACCTTCCAGCTAATCCATAAAACACCTGTAACGGAAAACAATAACTTACTGTGACATCTATATAATTGTAGGTACATAAAACACGCTCGTATTCGAATGCCAATATTACAACATTAAAATTGCAGAGCAATCGGTGAAGAACTTTCGGAGATTTGAGATAAGGAACAAACCAAGGTTGTTTATTTTAGAGGTGACACCAAAGTACTAACTAGCGCATTTCTGCTTTAAGCCAATGAATTTATTTTCATAAGCCCCATATCAGCTCACATCATGTCCTCTACTATTTCAAGCAACATATAAACTTCGATTGGGCAAAATACTTTGGATTCACCTTAGAGCGTACTACATCTGTAACTTTTTCCACACTAACCTCATTAATTTCACTGCCACACCATACAAAGCACTTCTAAATTCCACATCAAATTCGTACTTGTCAACTGCTTTAATTGGTATTCTTTTACATCCTGAGCGAAAAATTAATCTCTTTACTTAGATTAGTCATAACATTTATTTATAAGCCTATAATCATCTCAGGATTGAGAAAAAGGCAACTCGCCCAGAACGATGATCACGTACAAAAATCCAAAAATTAAAGGCCTTTGGGGAAGGGGAAAAAAATTGTCATTTTTCTTATGGCTTCCAGTCTTGTTCAGGGTGCTTTTTCGCATTTTCCTATTTGATTTCTTCTTCCGTTTGATGAAAAAATTTGAGAAGCAAAATTGAAAAAATTTGAGAAGCAAAATTGAAAAAATTGACATAAAAACCCGTGCTATTTTGATTAATTTTAGACGTACCTTGGAGTTTCTTATGGCCATACTCCTCCACGCGGGCCAAGTGCGAAATTGCAGCAAAATTTCCGGAACAAAAAATTTTCATTTTAACCAAGGTTGTTTATTGATTTTAACTATCTCAAAGCAAAGCCTACTGTTAGTGATAATATAGTGATTTCATTTGTTTGAGTCGTTCGTACGCGAGAATTTTTTTTTGAGTGTATTGGCTTTGTCACCTCTGAAATATACTGCCTTGGAACAAACTATATAAGTAATTTGCATTTTTATTTATATAGATTTATATAAAAATTTAAAATTATTAACTATTTTGCTGATATTGTTATTGAGTCTACATAGTAGCATGGTGGACGAACCAGTAATTTGATTATCAGTTCATCGGATGTAAATTACTTAATATAAACTAAATGAGAACAAATTTCCATTAATGGATTGTGCATCAAAACAACAAAAAAGGGATATTTCAAGGGCTATGTCGACATAAATTCTAAAAACTTGAAAACATGAAGAATCAAATTTCAATTGTTTAACTTTAACTGGTCAGAATGAATCTTTTATCGTGGTGGCTTATGTATAATTTGATCGTTCGGATTTGACGGACAAATTGGAAACTTCCTAAATATAGACCTGTTAAATAGTTCACCAACCTGAAGTTGTAAAAATATAAAATCTTGAACTACCGTTGAGAACTAATGAGAACCGAAATTGTTTGATCGAGAAAATCATGTATGACGGGAATATAAATATTAATACATTTTCTTGGAATTTGCAAAAGGAAAAGTTATAATAAACATTTATTATATGCTTATTATATTCAAACATAATGTACGCCAATTTTATAGACACTATAACAGTATTTCGCATAGGTGAGAAACTTTGCACAAACTGTTTGTCGCTGAGGCTCAAATAAAGAATCCTAAATATTAAAATCATTTTCAAATGGGTAGTGAAATATTTAAATGACCAAATTAATGACATTAAGACCATTAGCTTTGAATGAATATTACTTTGAGTTTGGACTTGACAAACACGGTTCCTTTTAATATTACTTCGATTCCTGCAATTATGAAATTCCCGTATTATATTTGTTATGAAATAAAAAGGAAAATTAGTGAGATGCCAATTACGCCGATCACAATTCCAACTCCCAATTTTGCCTGAGGGTAATTTTCAGCTAATTTTTACTAAAATTTTGTTCATGCAATTGTTGTTGGGTAAGTTTTTGAGCACAATTAGTTTTTGATCTAGCCATGGAGAATTATGTTGTTAAAAAAACCTTTCTATGTTTTTGCGAACTGATTTTTCTTCTACATATTCCTCGTTAGTTGCAGTAAGAACTAGAAATGCTTCATAAATTTCTGTTGCATGCGTATATTATAAGGTATCCCGCGATTAAATTAAAATCCAATATCGCTGTTGTCCATCCGATATTTGATTTTACTGAGCTTACTCGCTTACAGGTGATTATATGACGCCATCCTTCATAGATTTCGTAACCTCTGTAATTGCATACCATGATGATGATGATTGCAGTGATTGCGGGCAGGAAAATATAATATTAAAACGTTCAAACGTTATATTACTGTAAGGTTTAATGGACACTTCAAACTGATTTATCAAATGGAATTTCTAGAGGACCATCAGTAATTTATCTGAATTGAAAAGAGCAAAAATTCTCCAGGTGACTTTCAAGATATCTTGAAAATTGATATTGGATTCTGCATATGAATTATTTGCATTGCATACGTTAGCCTCAATGAAATGAAACAGACCAAAACACAGTATTATGTCTAACTGTAGCACCATCTTGAAACTGATTAATAGTTTGTCAGAAAACTCGATATTCTACATTTCGTTGAGAGAATCATTGCACATGCTTAATAACTTGCTTATGTTTGTGCATTTAGCTTATACATATGCTTAATAACATGCTGAGAAATAAAAATATATTTGAATTTAATGTTCACTTAATTATCCATTTTATTTTAGTTAAATTGACATCAGGCTTTCATTGTGTGATGGTAAATCAAGTTTAATTCATAAAATTATTGTCGAAATACTAGTCACTTATTGCATAAATTATGATATTTTGTTGAAGTCATTATTAAACGCAGTATCTTAATTTCATTAAATTATTAATGATTCTCTTATTATTGATGATTACTTGAGGTAAGCTAAAGACCATTTATTGGATGAACTAGAAATTTGAACATTAGTCGAATAATCTATAAAGAAGAATGTCTTTGTTTTTCGTGATACACCAGTCATGCTAGAGCTATTGTCACCAATCTATTACAATTCTTTTCTGGGTGCCTACCGACTTCCTGCGATTTGAAACGCCTAGGCGTTCATTCGAAATAAAGCGCCTATAGGCGTACTATTTGTTTTTAACGCTAGGCGTCTATATAAAACAAAAATATTTCTTAAATTTTTTTTTTTTAAAATACGCTTTTATTTTTTCGCCATAGAAATAAAAACAGATTATTTAAAAAATGGACTAAAAAAGAGAAAAATAAATTTTACATGACTGATTCAAAGAAATCTCCTCTCTCTGTCTCTTCTGTGTTGTTGTTGTAATAAATCTTACTTAATTATAGCATATTTAAGTTACAAGATTATTGAAATAATCTTGAAGAGATTGTATTGTCATCTGAAATAGACTCACAGCAAAATTTCAAAAAGATTGGACTATTGGAAGTGCTCGAAAAATCAATTGCAAGATTTGAACCAGACTAACATACATGAAAAGCAAGTTAAATAAAAGCGTAGAATAAAAGCGTATAACGTATAAAAATGAACCAGGTTTCGAAAATTTTGAACCAAATTTGAACGTTCGGACTAAACTTCAATGTGGGTCGATTCTGTTAAAATTATTTCTGGGCTAAAGTAAAAGCCACACAACTTCCCAAGGTAAAATGCATAAATCAAGCAAGAATTTTGGAAAAATTTAAATATGATCTAATTTACAGAAAATGTCTGATATCTCAGATGATAATTACAAAATTGAGAAGCATGGAACTCAAGAAAGCAATGGCAATTTTTTCAACGGCTGTAATAGAGCCGCTATATGAATGAAGAAGAAGTACTGCTATCTTTGTTGACTCACTTTCACAGGTTTTACTGTAACATATAAATTTAATTACAAGCTTTGTTTCTAGATTTTTCTAGGTTAGAGAAAATGCACAGAAAATAGCTCGGCTTGGAGAACAACACACAAGACAAGAGACTTCTAGAGCTGTTGAATCTTCAGAAAAACGGCAAGTACGACGTGAGAAAGACCGAACAAGAACTTCCACTTCACGAGTATCACGTTAGATATTTGGACATTCATGGAACGAATTTAATTCATTTTCGAATTTAATCGATTCACTAACAGGTTGCTTTGAAGTATCGTGCGCGAACGTAAATTCTCTTATTTGCTTTCAAAACCGTGGGTGAGGTCACCCAATCTTCAATCTCGGAGGTTTTACACAACAGAATCGAGAGAACAGTACTTAGAAAGCACAATAATCAGTTGTATTACATGTTACACACATTCCTGTGGATCTTCGTGGTAAGCCGAAGATTGGGTCCCCAGGAAATACATATGTACAAGGAATGAAGCCTAACGGATACCTCTAAAAAGCCCTTTTATAATTTTCATCCAATTTTAGAAGTCGCTTAGACAGTGGGCATACAGGCATAAGCCTAATCCAGGAACCTTACTTTTTCAAAGGCAAGGTGATTAGGTTACTCTGGCAAGGCGGATAAACCAGAATAAAACTGCTGGAGCATGCATATACACAACCAATCAATTAAATGCAATGCTTTTAAGACAGTTTTCTACCAGTGACTTAGTCGCTGTGCAAATCAAATACAGCGGAAATGGAACAAACTATAAATTGATATGTTACTCAGCGTATCTGCCCTATGAGAGTACAGTCTCTACAAAGGGACTCACTGAGATCACAAGCTACTGCAAAAGGTACCAAAATTGAACCTTCTAATTGGTGCGGACGCAAATTCACATCACCAAAGATCAAGCTCCGACATCAATAATAGTGGATGCAAACTTTTAAAGTTCATAGTAAGCTTGGATTTGCTTCGGATGGTCCATCTTAATTGGATGGTCCATCTTAATTAAGATTGAGGGAAGTGGTAATCGATATCACTCTGCTCTCCCTCTATTGAGCAAAATATCTCTTATTGGCACGTATCCTAACAATATTCAATTTCAGATCATGAGATAATCTGTTTCTCACTTTGTGCAGAAAAAACAAACTCCACTAGCTTCAGAAACCCGAGAAAATCCAACTGGACCTCTTATAAAGAGAAACATAGCTGGTGATTAAATGACTGGGAATGCGATATTCGAAAAGAGTTCAAAGAGAGGCTTTGAAATTTTATAACATAGATTTGCACTACTGTACACTAGCCAGCATGAAATTTTGAACTTTATAATTTTCCAGAAATTAACAATGTCATGTGTAAAGAAATTTTCAAGGAATTTCAAGTCATGAGAAATAATCAAGATACTCCAAGAAATAATTATTTCTGAAATTTCTTTCTTCGTAAATCATTTCTAACATTTATCGAAATCATATGAAAGTGAAACACGAATATTTTTATAGAAGAGAAAAATAGAATGTCCTGAATAATCAATATCTAAAGATATTTTGATAAAACATGCCGGCAACACGGTTTGCATTTCTAAGAGGCTAAGAAATATTGACAAAAGATGAAATGGAAAAGTCTAATGAAGAGCGAAAATCGAGATGGCGAAACAGCGAAACAGTTATACATTCCATTGCAAATCGTTATTATGACGATGCAGTTTTCGATGAACATTGAGAAACGTATAAAAAAAAACATTTAACGATGAAGAATTTAAAGAAATCGTTTATCTAAAAATATTTTAATTTTGGCAGTAGAAAATTTCGTATCAAATCAAATGTGTAAATACTTTAAGAAATTGGCTCACTAAGTATACATTAATTTAATGCTTGCTTGTAGGTGTAATGCTAAAGTTGAAGGATATGAAAAAAAATTCACAAAATTGGACTCGTAAGTCACAATTCTGGGAGGAAATCAGGCGCCTCAATAGGCCGGTTGAATTATTGAAAAAAATTTTGAGGGCGAGATGAATGATGTAACTGAGCTATTACATGGAAGCATTTCATCTTAGAAGGCAGGAAATTTGACGCAATATAGTGAAGTTATGTGATTTTATAGTAAAATGTAAATACGAACTTATATTAACTATACTCTAAACAAGGGAATTTGCTTACAAAAATAATTTCCACTGGTTGGTATTTTTATATCAGACAGAAAGCAACTGAAGAATTGACAGGAACATTTTCAAAAACGCATTTAGGTTTTATCTATAACTTTTGGGTTTATGCTGGTGGAATATTTTCTGCCTTTTGGTTATTCCAGACAGTTAAATTTTTCTTCAATTTGGCTTTTAATGGGATTCTGCTCCATATCCATAATTATTTGAGGTGTGAATGGAGAATGTGCTTTACATGCTGAAATTCGGTGGTGCTGTTATGATTGATAAAGAAAAAGTGGAACGTAATAAGGGACAATGATCAGAAATATGAAGAATTATTTAAGAATTGCTGCAATAAGACCTCTAAATTGAATATAAACATCCAACCAAGTGCTACTATATTCACTGATGATGTGCCAATGAAACCATTAAATACTTAATTAAATATATAGTAAGGTAAGATAAGTAAGGTTATTTAAAGTTTATTTTACATAATTCAGACTTTCTTTTTCTTCTAATATGTATATTATTTTCAATTAGTTTATTTCATATTTATATCAATAGAATAATATTTTCCATATTACATATCTCTTATCGTAAGAGAAAAAATAATAAAAATTGTAAAACACGCGCGCTCACGAAAATGCTTTCGGTAATTTGCAATATGGATACGGATTCCATGAGCTGCTGTACATTATCGGATGCCACGGGAAATTATTGTAATTTATTTTCTGGTTATATACTGTTGATCCGAATACTCATCTACTGAAATAAAGATAACAAATGACATTAATTATGTAATTTGCAATGCACAGAATCAACAAGTTGTATTTGTTATAGCTGTATTTTCCTTCAAACACTTCTGAATGGTTCCATTGTTATAGATTATATGATCACAATCAATGCAACCATCATAAGCAATTGTATTTTGTGGTCATGTACATCCATTGCATGATTCGTGACAATTCAAACATAGTCCGTTTTCGTCAGCATTTTATCAGCTTATAATAAACATATAGTAATATAATAATATCCCAAACTTCAGAAATTATATTTTCTGTTCAATTTTTTTTTATAAATAAATATTATGCAATGTAGCGCGATTTATTATTGCAACAACATTTAGATGTGTGAAATGAATGCAGGCAGGGAGAATGAGCAGGCGGAGAAGAAGTTCAATTCATGTTTTGTGTGATTAGATTGTAAAATTATTGGACAACTGTTAGTGCACTACAACTGAACTTGATGCGAGTAATTGCTCGCTCGAACTACTTCAACTATCTATGGATACAGGAGAATTGTGCTGTAAGAGGATGTTGATTCACAGATTTCTTACATTGCGCATTGACAATTGCGTATATTTTTAAGATTTTTTTTTATTGAAGGGGATTTGGAAAAATGGGCTCTGCGCATAAATAAGTAAGAGTGCAATATTTAAAAACTAGGAAAGCTATAGCACTAAGAATCATTATTTCACGATATTAAAATGATTATTACAAAAGAGTTATTTATAGAAATATATTTTTTTATTCTTTAGGCATTCTCAATCCCACACGAAATAATTTAAATTAAGTTTTTGAACATGTAACAACATGTAACATAATAAAAATTTCTATCCATTCTGAATAATTGATTGTAAGCAATTATCGAGTAAGTAACTTAATTGGAACTAGATACTTAACTAATATCGGGGAATACGTGTTGGAAATGATAGGGAACGACAAATGTCCAATTATTTTTTGGAAATCCCTAACAGTATAAAGATAGAATTAGACACTAGGTAGATAGAATACGGGCTAGAAGAAATTGTCCCATTTCCAGTAATGATATGCTGAAAACGCAACAAATAGCGTTTGAAATTCTATTTGACTGAGTATTTAACTTCTTTATTAGTTTCGAAAATTTATATTGTTAACTCGAATTATAAAAAGCAGACGAATCACCATTTATGATTACGAAATCGATATCTGTTGTTCTCAAAATGCTCCAAGGAATAAAATTTAATCAGCTTTTGCAGCTAGAAAGCTTTGCATAAATTCTCGAAGCGGGTACAAAACGTAAGAAATCCCAATATGAAATCTGTAACTTTAGTTAAAATAAGAATAACACTCTCGGATTACATCAATTAAATTCTAAATTAAATTTTCGCTATCTTCTATATGCAAAATCCTTAACGGTTCATTAAAATGATGTGATATATCATGTGAGCGGTAGACAGAGCACACTCGAAAGAGTTTATGAGATTTTGGAAACAGGGTCATATAAATGCTAAATGGATTACTGTTCGAATGCTGTTTATAATGCTTATATATATGCTTAGCAGTAATACCTAGCAATAAATTTTTAACGGTGTCATCGATTATATTATATGCATAGTATTCTGAAATATGATGAATACCACTATAAAACTGACACGTGATCATTGAGAGGTTTTATGGGAGACATGTCAGTGTGTAGTCGATGAATCGATGAATATTAATCATTGCAGAAATTATTCTGAAAATTTTGAGATTTATGGCCGAAGGTCACATTCAGTGAAGATAATTTCAGAGAGAATGAGAGATGCAGACTTCATATATATACTCATGAACATCTCAAATATTATCAGTTTCAGCATTTCATTCATTTGACTGCTATCGACTAAAAATGAAGTTTCTGTCATTATTTTTATACTTGGCGTTTTCGGCCGTGAAATTTGACTTGGAGCCATTGCAATGTCAAGTGGTGGTTGAGCGTGGAAAAGGTTTCACATTTTGCCAATTTTCTGAGACATCCACGTTTGGCAAGGATACTTCAAAAATCAGTGTAATTCAAACAATGTTCCAGGTCGTTGGACAGAATCGAATCAAGTGTCGGCAATCGCTATAATCTTCTTCAAACTTTGAGTTCATTCCAAGTTCCATTTTACTAGTTTTGGAGATATCGCGAGATTAAATTTATTATGGAAGTCTCAGATACATTCGTCGAGAAGATTTTGAACATGCTACTGAATTGCGATATTTAGATATTTCCACATCAAAAGTAGATGAAATTTCCCAAAAGCATTTGAAAATGTTGCGAATTTGAGCGGAGTTCAAATGCAAAACTCAACTATTTCGAGTTTTGCTGATGATGCCTTTGTTGGACTCACAAAATTGAAGAAAAATTATTGACGGACAGTACCACATCACTTTCAGCAGGTTTCTTTAAAAATCTTCCATCATCCCTTGAAACGTTGAATTGTCCGAAGATAAAATTGATGGGTCAACATTGGAACTCTACAAAAACTGGCGAAGTAGTTTGAGAAATTCAGCAAAAAAATTAAAACATAAATAAATTAAAATATAAATATAAATTTCGTCAAGTTGAAAATTGATAGTGTTTTCTTTTTTCTAAATTCACACCAGATTTCATAACACGATAGAAAGCTGTTACCTAGGAGAAAAGCAGTTGAAAGCAATAAGAAAACGTTGAAAACTAACAAAAAGTGAATAAAAATCCAAAAAGCCAAAAAAGAACGATACAAAGTGTTTTCAGATATTTGCTCAAATTCATTCATCTGTTAGAATTAGAATTAATCACCAGATAAAAATAATTATTTTAGGCTTTGACTGTACGCTCGCTTTTGTCCCTACCAGCACACCACCACCATCGGAACAGTTGATCTGACCGCTATTTTGTGATAAGAGCCATTTTATTTACTAATGAGCATTTGAGGCCGCCATATCAGAAAATAATTCAATGGTGCCATATTGCTATATCATTAATATTGAATTGATGACGATATTGCTGCGTGCTAGTCATAGTCATGAAGTTGTAATTTGTTTGGCTGCAAACTATTTCAATGACGATTCTTTACCACTAAAGTATTTATTGAAAATTAACAAACATCAATAAGCAACTCTTTTACCAGTCCAGCTATCTATTCACAAGATTTTAAAAATATTTGTGCAAGCAGGACCGGCTAGCTTTTTTTATAGTTGACAAGGTTTCAATTTGGTGCCCCCCTTGTGATCCGGAATATTTCTAAAATTTATTTTATCTAATACGTCTGCTTTTGATTGCATAAAACTCATTAATTAAATTTCAACAGACATTTTTTCAATGATTTTCTATTGATATGGTAGCTAATCCAGAAAGTCGAGCTTGTGTCATCGTTGCGAAATAATTTTTTATAAGCTTCAATTTTGAAAACTCACTCTCATAAGATTGATTTCAATGACGATTCTTGATGTTACTTTTGAGCGTGGCAATTTTTTTTTATTTGTTTGAACTCAGTAATGTTCTTCTTGAGCTTTTAATTTAAACAATCATCTAGCAGATATCTGTGCGACTTGATTTGCTTGTGGTTGCGTTGGATTTAATTTATCGCATTTTTGGTGTCATTTG
>JAFFZY010000094.1:0-32930 GCA_018397935.1 Propsilocerus akamusi
TATCGTATGTGGCGCCATCTACATTCAATTTTTTTAGGAAATTTTCGACATTTTCTCAGCTGTAATTATTTTTAAACTACGAAAATTCAATACATTTCCTGGATGTTTCAACTTTTTCCGCATGTCTATATGCTTATACTGCATTTTGCGTGCAACAACATCTAAATTAATTTTTTTTTGCAAAACCCATATTTTTTTTTCCTTATTTTCTCTAACGTATTTTTTAATTTAAAACTATCGTATGTTGCGCCATCTACATTCAATTTTTAGGAAATTTTCGACATTTTCGCAGCTGTAATTATTTTTATAACTACGAAAATTCAATACATTTCCTGGATGTTTCAACTTTTTCCGCATGTCTATATGCTTATACTGCATTTTGCGTGCAACAACATCTAAATTAATTTTTTTTTAAAAACACAATTTTTTCTTATATTTTTTAACGTATTTTTTAAATTTAAAACTATCGTATGTGGCGCCATCTACATTCAATTTTTTAGGAAATTTTCGACATTTTCTCAGCTGTAATTATTTTTATAACTACGAAAATTCAATACATTTCCTGGATGTTTCAACTTTTTCCGCATGTCTATATGCTTATACTGCATTTTGCGTGCAACAACATCTAAATTAATTTATTTTTACAAAACCACAATTTTTCTTTATTTTTTTAACGTACTTTTTAAATTTGAAACATCGTATGTGGTGCCATCTACATTCAATTTTTTAGGAAATTTTCGACATTTTCTCAGCTGTAATTATTTTTATAACTACGAAAATTCAATACATTTCCTGGATGTTTCAACTTTTTCCGAATGTCTATATGCTTATACTGCATTTTGCGTGCAACAACATCTAAATTAATTTTTTTTTGCAAAACCATATTTTTCCTTATTTTCTCTAACGTATTTTTTAAATTTAAAACTATCGTATGTGGCGCCATCTACATTCAATTTTTTAGGAATTTTCGACATTTTCTCAGCTGTAATTATTTTTATAACTACGAAAATTCAATACATTTCCTGGATGTTTCAACTTTTTCCGCATGTCTATATGCTTATACTGCATTTTGCGTGCAACAACATCTAAATTAATTTTTTTTTGCAAAACCATATTTTTTCCTTATTTTCTCTAACGTATTTTTTAAATTTAAAACTATCGTATGTGGCGCCATCTACATTCAATTTTTTAGGAAATTTTCGACATTTTCTCAGCTGTAATTATTTTTATAACTACGAAAATTCAATACATTTCCTGGATGTTTCAACTTTTTCCGCATGTCTATATGCTTATACTGCATTTTGCGTGCAACAACATCTAAATTAATTTTTTTTTGCAAAACCACAATTTTTCGTTATTTTTTCTAACGTATTTTTTAAAATTTAAACTATCGTATGTGGCGCCATCTACATTCAATTTTTTAGGAAATTTTCGACATTTTCTCAGCTGTAATTATTTTTATAACTACGAAAATTCAATACATTTCCTGGATGTTTCAACTTTTTCCGCATGTCTATATGCTTATACTGCATTTTGCGTGCAACAACATCTAAATTAATTTTTTTTTGCAAAACCACAATTTTTCTTATTTTTTTTAACGTATTTTTTAAATTTAAAACATCGTATGTGGCGCCATCTACATTCAATTTTTTTAGGAAATTTTTCGACATTTTCTCAGCTGTAATTATTTTTATAACTACGAAAATTCAATACATTTCCTGGATGTTTCAACTTTTTCCGCATGTCTATATGCTTATACTGCATTTTGCGTGCAACAACATCTAAATTAAAACCACAATTTTTCTTTATTTTCTCTAACGTATTTTTTAAATTTAAAACTATCGTATGTTGCGCCATCTACATTCAATTTTTTAGGAAATTTTCGACATTTTATAACTACGAAAATTTTATACATTTCCTGGAGGTTTCAACTTTTTCCGCACGTCTATATGCTTATACTGCATTTTGCGTGCAACAACATCTAAATTAATTTCTTTTTAAAAACCACAATTTTTCTTTATTTTTTTTAACGTACTTTTTAAATTTGAAACATCGTATGTGGTGCCATCTACATTCAATTTTTTAGGAAATTTTCGACATTTTCTCAGCTGTAATTATTTTTATAACTACGAAAATTCAATACATTTCCTGGATGTTTCAACTTTTTCCGCATGTCTATATGCTTATACTGCATTTTGCGTGCAACAACATCTAAATTAATTTTTTTTTGCAAAACCATATTTTTCCTTATTTTCTCTAACGTATTTTTAAATTTAAAACTATCGTATGTGGCGCCATCTACATTCAATTTTTTAGGAAATTTTCGACATTTTCTCAGCTGTAATTATTTTTATAACTACGAAAATTCAATACATTTCCTGGATGTTTCAACTTTTTCCGCATGTCTATATGCTTATACTGCATTTTGCGTGCAACAACATCTAAATTAATTTCTTTTTAAAAACCACAATTTTTCTTTATTTTTTTTTAACGTACTTTTCAAATTTGAAACATCGTATGTGGTGCCATCTACATTCAATTTTTTAGGAAATTTTCGACATTTTCTCAGCTGTAATTATTTTTATAACTACGAAAATTCAATACATTTCCTGGATGTTTCAACTTTTTCCGCATGTCTTTATGCTTATACTGCATTTTGCGTGCAACAACATCTAAATTAATTTTTTTTTACAAACCACATATTTTTTCCTTATTTTCTCTAACGTATTTTTTAAATTTAAAACTATCGTATGTGGCGCCATCTACATTCATTTTTTAGGAAATTTTCGACATTTTCGCAGCTGTTATTATTTTTATAACTACGAAAATTCAATACATTTCCTGGATGTTTCAACTTTTTCCGCATGTCTATATGCTTATACTGCATTTTGCGTGCAACAACATCTAAATTAATTTTTTTTTGCAAAACCATATTTTTCCTTATTTTTCTCTAACGTATTTTTTAAATTTAAAACTATCGTATGTGGCGCCATCTACATTCAATTTTTTAGGAAATTTTCGACATTTTCTCAGCTGTAATTATTTTTATAACTACGAAAATTCAATACATTTCCTGGATGTTTCAACTTTTTCCGCATGTCTATATGCTTATACTGCATTTTGCGTGCAACAACATCTAAATTAATTTTTTTTTTGCAAAACCACAATTTTTCCTTATTTTCTCTAACGTATTTTTTAAATTTAAAACTATCGTATGTGGCGCCATCTACATTCAATTTTTTAGGAAATTTTCGACATTTTCTCAGCTGTAATTATTTTTATAACTACGAAAATTCAATACATTTCCTGGATGTTTCAACTTTTTCCGCATGTCTATATGCTTATACTGCATTTTGCGTGCAACAACATCTAAATTAATTTTTTTTTGCAAAACCATATTTTTCCTTATTTTCTCTAACGTATTTTTTAAATTTAAAACTATCGTATGTGGCGCCATCTACATTCAATTTTTTAGGAAATTTTCGACATTTTCTCAGCTGTAATTATTTTTATAACTACGAAAATTCAATACATTTCCTGGATGTTTCAACTTTTTCCGCATGTCTATATGCTTATACTGCATTTTGCGTGCAACAACATCTAAATTAATTTATTTTTGCAAAACCACAATTTTTCTTTATTTTTTTTAACGTACTTTTTAAATTTGAAACATCGTATGTGGTGCCATCTACATTCAATTTTTTAGGAAATTTTCGACATTTTCTCAGCTGTAATTATTTTTATAACTACGAAAATTCAATACATTTCCTGGATGTTTCAACTTTTTCCGCATGTCTATATGCTTATATACTGCATTTTGCGTGCAAACAACATCTAAATTAATTTCTTTTTTAAAAACCATAATTTTTTCTTTATTTTTTTTAACGTATTTTTTTAAATTTAAAACATCGTATGTGGCGCCATCTACATTCAATTTTTTAGGAAATTTTCGACATTTTTCTCAGCTGTAATTATTTTTATAACTACGAAAATTCAATACATTTCCTGGATGTTTCAACTTTTTCCGCATGTCTATATGCTTATACTGCATTTTGCGTGCAACAACATCTAAATTAACAAAACACAATTTTTCTTTATTTTTTTTAACGTATTTTTTAAATTTAAAACATCGTATGTGGTGCCATCTACATTCAATTTTTTAGGAAATTTTCGACATTTTCTCAGCTGTAATTATTTTTATAACTACGAAAATTCAATACATTTCCTGGATGTTTCAACTTTTTCCGCATGTCTATATGCTTATACTGCATTTTGCGTGCAACAACATCTAAATTAATTTTTTTAAAAACACAATTTTCTTTATTTTTTTTAACGTACTTTTAAATTTGAAAATATCGTATGTGGTGCCATCTACATTCAATTTTTTAGGAAATTTTCGACATTTTCTCAGCTGTAATTATTTTTATAACTACGAAAATTCAATACATTTCTGGATGTTTCAACTTTTTCCGCATGTCTATATGCTTATACTGCATTTTGCGTGCAACAACATCTAATTAATTTTTTTTTTACAAAACCACAATTTTTCTTTATTTTTTTTAACGTACTTTTTAAATTTAAAACTATCGTATGTGGCGCCATCTACATTCAATTTTTTAGGAAATTTTCGACATTTTCTCAGCTGTAATTATTTTTATAACTACGAAAATTCAATACATTTCCTGGATGTTTCAACTTTTTCCGCATGTCTATATGCTTATACTGCATTTTGCGTGCAACAACATCTAAATTAATTTTTTTTTGCAAAACCATATTTTTCCTTATTTTCTCTAACGTATTTTTTAAATTTAAAACTATCGTATGTGGCGCCATCTACATTCAATTTTTTAGGAAATTTTCGACATTTTCTCAGCTGTAATTATTTTTATAACTACGAAAATTCAATACATTTCCTGGATGTTTCAACTTTTTCCGCATGTCTATATGCTTATACTGCATTTTGCGTGCAACAACATCTAAATTAATTTCTTTTTAAAAACCACAATTTTTTTTTATTTTTTTTTAACGTTCTTTTTAAATTTGAATCATCGTATGTGGTGCCATCTACATTCAAATTTTTAGGAAATTTTCGACATTTTCGCAGCTGTAATTATTTTTAAAACTACGAAAATTCAATACATTTCCTGGATGTTTCAACTTTTTCCGAATGTCTATATGCTTATACTGCATTTTGCGTGCAACAACATCTAAATTAATTTTTTTTTTGCAAAACCACAATTTTTCCTTATTTTCTTTAACGTATTTTTTAAATTTAAAACTATCGTATGTGGCGCCATCTACATTCAATTTTTTAGGAAATTTTCGACATTTTCTCAGCTGTAATTATTTTTATAACTACGAAAATTCAATACATTTCCTGGATGTTTCAACTTTTTCCGCATGTCTATATGCTTATACTGCATTTTGCGTGCAACAACATCTAAATTAATTTATTTTTACAAAACCACAATTTTTCTTTATTTTTTTTAACGTATTTTTTAAATTTAAAACATCGTATGTGGTGCCATCTACATTCAATTTTTTAGGAAATTTTCGACATTTTCTCAGCTGTAATTATTTTTATAACTACGAAAATTCAATACATTTCCTGGATGTTTCAACTTTTTCCGCATGTCTATATGCTTATACTGCATTTTGCGTGCAACAACATCTAAATTAATTTATTTTTACAAAACCATATTTTTTTTCTTTTTTTTTTTTAACGTATTTTTTAAAATTTAAAACTATCGTATGTGGCGCCATCTACATTCAATTTTTTAGGAAATTTTCGACATTTTCTCAGCTGTAATTATTTTTATAACTACGAAAATTCAATACATTTCCTGGATGTTTCAACTTTTTCCGATGTCTATATGCTTATACTGCATTTTGCGTGCAACAACATCTAAATTAATTTTTTTTTTACAAAACCACAATTTTTCTTATTTTTCTCTAACGTATTTTTTAAATTAAAATATCGTATGTGGTGCCATCTACATTCATTTTTTAGGAAAATTTCGACATTTTCTCAGCTGTAATTATTTTTATAACTACGAAAATTCAATACATTTCCTGGATGTTTCAACTTTTTCCGCATGTCTATATGCTTATACTGCATTTTGCGTGCAACAACATCTAAATTAATTTTTTTTGCAAAACCATATTTTTCCTTATTTTCTCTAACGTATTTTTTAAATTTAAAACTATCGTATGTGGCGCCATCTACATTCAATTTTTTAGGAAATTTTCGACATTTTCTCAGCTGTAATTATTTTTATAACTACGAAAATTCAATACATTTCCTGGATGTTTCAACTTTTTCCGCATGTCTATATGCTTATACTGCATTTTGCGTGCAACAACATCTAAATTAATTTTTTTTTACAAAACCACAATTTTTCTTTATTTTCTCTAACGTAATTTTTAAATTTAAAACATCGTATGTGGTGCCATCTACATTCAATTTTTTAGGAAATTTTCGACATTTTCTCAGCTGTAATTATTTTTATAACTACGAAAATTCAATACATTTCCTGGATGTTTCAACTTTTTCCGCATGTCTATATGCTTATACTGCATTTTGCGTGCAACAACATCTAAATTAATTTTTTTTTACAAAACCATATTTTTCTTTATTTTTTTTAACGTATTTTTTAAATTTAAAACTATCGTATGTGGCGCCATCTACATTCAATTTTTTAGGAAATTTTCGACATTTTCTCAGCTGTAATTATTTTTATAACTACGAAAATTCAATACATTTCCTGGATGTTTCAACTTTTTCCGCATGTCTATATGCTTATACTGCATTTTGCGTGCAACAACATCTAAATTAATTTATTTTTACAAAACCACAATTTTTCTTTATTTTTTTTAACGTATTTTTTAAATTTAAAACTATCGTATGTGGCGCCATCTACATTCAATTTTTTAGGAAATTTTCGACATTTTCTCAGCTGTAATTATTTTTATAACTACGAAAATTCAATACATTTCCTGGATGTTTCAACTTTTTCCGCATGTCTATATGCTTATACTGCATTTTGCGTGCAACAACATCTAAATTAATTTTTTTTTACAAAACCACAATTTTTCCTTTTTTTTCTCTAACGTATTTTTAAATTTAAAACTATCGTATGTGGGCGCCATCTACATTCAATTTTTTAGGAAATTTTCGACATTTTCTCAGCTGTAATTATTTTTATAACTACGAAAATTCAATACATTTCCTGGATGTTTCAACTTTTTTCCGCATGTCTATATGCTTATACTGCATTTTGCGTGCAACAACATCTAATTAATTTTTTTTTACAAAACCACAATTTTTCCTTATTTTTCTAACGTATTTTTTAATTTTAAAACTATCGTATGTGGGCCATCTACATTCAATTTTTTAGGAAATTTTCGACATTTTCTCAGCTGTAATTATTTTTATAACTACGAAAATTCAATACATTTCCTGGATGTTTCAACTTTTTCCGCATGTCTATATGCTTATACTGCATTTTGAGTGCAACAACACTACATTAATTTCTTTTTATAAGACCACAATTTTTCTTTATTTCTTTTAACGTATTTTTTAAATTTAAAACTATCGTATGTGGCGCCATCTACATTCAATTTTTTAGGAAATTTTCGACATTTTCTCAGCTGTAATTATTTTTATAACTACGAAAATTCAATACATTTCCTGGATGTTTCAACTTTTTCCGCATGTCTATATGCTTATACTGCATTTTGCGTGCAACAACACTACATTAATTTCTTTTTATAAGACCACAATTTTTCTTTATTTCTTTTAACGTATTTTTAAATTTAAAACTATCGTATGTGGCGCCTTCTACATTCAATTTTTTAGGAAATTTTCGAAATTTTCTCAGCTGTAATTATTTTTATAACTACGAAAATTCAATACATTTCCTGGATGTTTCAACTTTTTCCGCCTTTCTATATGCTTATACTGCATTTTGAGTGCAACAACACTACATTAATTGCTTTTTATAAGACCACAATTTTTCCTTTTTTTCTCTAACGTATTTTTTAAATTTAAAACTATCGTATGTGGTGCCATCTACATTCAATTTTTTAGGAAATTTTCGACATTTTCTCAGCTGTAATTATTTTTATAACTACGAAAATTCAATACATTTCCTGGATGTTTCAACTTTTTCCGCATGTCTATATGCTTATACTGCATTTTGCGTGCAACAACATCTAAATTAATTTTTTTTTGTAAAACCATATTTTTCCTTATTTTCTCTAACGTATTTTTTAAATTTAAAACTATCGTATGTGGCGCCATCTACATTCAATTTTTTAGGAAATTTTCGACATTTTCTCAGCTGTAATTATTTTTATAACTACGAAAATTCAATACATTTCCTGGATGTTTCAACTTTTTCCGCATGTCTATATGCTTATACTGCATTTTGCGTGCAACAACATCTAAATTAATTTTTTTTTTGTAAAACCATATTTTTCCTTATTTTCTCTAACGTATTTTTTAAATTTAAAACTATCGTATGTGGCGCCATCTACATTCAATTTTTTAGGAAATTTTCGACATTTTCTCAGCTGTAATTATTTTTATAACTACGAAAATTCAATACATTTCCTGGATGTTTCAACTTTTTCCGCATGTCTATATGCTTATACTGCATTTTGCGTGCAACAACATCTAAATTAATTTTTTTTTGCAAAACAATTTTTCCTTATTTTTTCTCTAACGTATTTTTTAAATTTAAAACTATCGTATGTGGCGCCATCTACATTCAATTTTTTAGGAAATTTTCGACATTTTCTCAGCTGTAATTATTTTTATAACTACGAAAATTCAATACATTTCCTGGATGTTTCAACTTTTTCCGCATGTCTATATGCTTATACTGCATTTTGCGTGCAACAACATCTAAATTAATTTTTTTTTTACAAAACCATATATTTCCTTATTTTTTTAACGTACTTTTTAAATTTAAAACTATCGTATGTGGCGCCATCTACATTCAATTTTTTAGGAAATTTTCGACATTTTCTCAGCTGTAATTATTTTTATAACTACGAAAATTCAATACATTTCCTGGATGTTTCAACTTTTTCCGCATGTCTATATGCTTATACTGCATTTTGCGTGCAACAACATCTAAATTAATTTTTTTTTACAAAACCATATTTTTCCTTATTTTTGTTAACGTATTTTTTAAATTCAAAACATCGTATGTGGTGCCATCTGCATTCAATTTTTTAGGAAATTTTCGACATTTTCTCAGCTGTAATTATTTTTATAACTACGAAAATTCAATACATTTCCTGGATGTTTCAACTTTTTCCGAATGTCTATACGCTTATACTGCATTTTGCGTGCAACGACATCTAAATGAATTTTTTTTGCAAAACCACAATTTTTCGTTATTTTTTTAACGTATTTTTTAAATTTAAAGCTATCGTATGTGGTGCCATCTACATTCAATTTTTTAGGAAATTTTCGACATTTTCTCAGCTGTAATTATTTTTATAACTACGAAAATTCAATACATTTCCTGGATGTTTCAACTTTTTCCGCATGTCTATATGCTTATACTGCATTTTGCGTGCAACACATCTATCTAAATTAATTTTTTTTTACAAACCATATTTTCCTTATTTTTTTAACGTATTTTTTAAATTTAAAACTATCGTATGTGGCGCCATCTACATTCAATTTTTTAGGAAATTTTCGACATTTTCTCAGCTGTAATTATTTTTATAACTACGAAAATTCAATACATTTCCTGGATGTTTCAACTTTTTCCGAATGTCTATATGCTTATACTGCTTTAAATTTAAAACTATCGTATGTGGCGCCATCTACATTCAATTTTTTAGGAAATTTTCGACATTTTCTCAGCTGTAATTATTTTTATAACTACGAAAATTCAATACATTTCCTGGATGTTTCAACTTTTTCCGCATGTCTATATGCTTATACTGCATTTTGCGTGCAACAACATCTAAATTAATTTATTTTTTACAAAACCACAAATTTTTCTTTATTTTTTTTAACGTATTTTTAAATTTAAAACTATCGTATGTGGCGCCATCTACATTCAATTTTTTAGGAAATTTTCGACATTTTTCAGCTGTAATTATTTTTATAACTACGAAAATTCAATACATTTCCTGGATGTTTCAACTTTTTCCGCATGTCTATATGCTTATACTGCATTTTGCGTGCAACAACATCTAAATTAATTTTTTTTTGCAAAACCATATTTTTTCCTTATTTTCTCTAACGTATTTTTTAAATTTAAAACTATCGTATGTGGCGCCCATCTACATTCAATTTTTTAGGAAATTTTCGACATTTTCTCAGCTGTAATTATTTTTATAACTACGAAAATTCAATACATTTCCTGGATGTTTCAACTTTTTCCGCAATGTCTATATGCTTATACTGCATTTTGCGTGCAACAACATCTAAATTAATTTATTTTTACAAAACACAATTTTTTCTTTATTTTTTTTAACGTATTTTTTAAATTTAAAACATCGTATGTGGCGCCATCTACATTCAATTTTTTAGGAAATTTTCGACATTTTCTCAGCTGTAATTATTTTTATAACTACGAAAATTCAATACATTTCCTGGATGTTTCAACTTTTTCCGAATGTCTATATGCTTATACTGCATTTTGCGTGCAACGACATCTAAATTAATTTATTTTTACAAAACCATATTTTTCCTTATTTTTTTTAACGTATTTTTTAAATTTAAAACTATCGTATGTGGCGCCATCTACATTCAATTTTTTAGGAAATTTTCGACATTTTCTCAGCTGTAATTATTTTTATAACTACGAAAATTCAATACATTTCCTGGATGTTTCAACTTTTTCCGAATGTCTATATGCTTATACTGCATTTTGCGTGCAACAACATCTAAATTAATTTATTTTTACAAAACCACAATTTTTCTTTATTTTTTTTAACGTATTTTTTAAATTTAAAACATCGTATGTGGTGCCATCTACATTCAATTTTTTAGGAAATTTTCGACATTTTCTCAGCTGTAATTATTTTTATAACTACGAAAATTCAATACATTTCCTGGATGTTTCAACTTTTTCCGCATGTCTATATGCTTATACTGCATTTTGCGTGCAACAACATCTAAATTAATTTATTTTTACAAAACCACATTTTTCTTTATTTTCTCTAACGTATTTTTTAAATTTAAAACTATCGTATGTGGTGCCATCTACATTCAATTTTTTAGGAAATTTTCGACATTTTCTCAGCTGTAATTATTTTTATAACTACGAAAATTCAATACATTTCCTGGATGTTTCAACTTTTTCCGCATGTCTATATGCTTATACTGCATTTTGCGTGCAACAACATCTAAATTAATTTATTTTTACAAAACCACAATTTTTCTTTATTTTCTCTAACGTATTTTTTAAATTTAAAACTATCGTATGTGGCGCCATCTACATTCAATTTTTTAGGAAATTTTCGACATTTTCTCAGCTGTAATTATTTTTATAACTACGAAAATTCAATACATTTCCTGGATGTTTCAACTTTTTCCGCATGTCTATATGCTTATACTGCATTTTGCGTGCAACAACATCTAAATTAATTTTTTTTTGTAAAACCACAATTTTTCTTTTTTTCTTTTACGTATTTTTTTAAATTTAAAACTATCGTATGTGGCGCCATCTACATTCAATTTTTTAGGAAATTTTCGACATTTTCTCAGCTGTAATTATTTTTATAACTACGAAAATTCAATACATTTCCTGGATGTTTCAACTTTTTCCGCATGTCTATATGCTTATACTGCATTTTGAGTGCAACAACACTACATTAATTTCTTTTTATAAGACCACAATTTTTCTTTATTTCTTTTAACGTATTTTTTAAATTTAAAACTATCGTATGTGGCGCCATCTACATTCAATTTTTTAGGAAATTTTCGACATTTTCTCAGCTGTAATTATTTTTATAACTACGAAAATTCAATACATTTCCTGGATGTTTCAACTTTTTCCGCCTTTCTATATGCTTATACTGCATTTTGAGTGCAACAACACTACATTAATTTCTTTTTATAAGACCACAATTTTTCTTTATTTTTTTTAACGTATTTTTTAAATTTAAAACTATCGTATGTTGCGCCATCTACATTCAATTTTTTAGGAAATTTTCGACATTTTCTCAGCTGTAATTATTTTTATAACTACGAAAATTCAATACATTTCCTGGATGTTTCAACTTTTTCCGCATGTCTATATGCTTATACTGCATTTTGCGTGCAACAACATCTAAATTAATTTTTTTTTTGTAAAACCATATTTTACCTTATTTTCTCTAACGTATTTTTTAAATTTAAAACTATCGTATGTGGCGCCATCTACATTCAATTTTTTAGGAAATTTTCGACATTTTCTCAGCTGTAATTATTTTTATAACTACGAAAATTCAATACATTTCCTGGATGTTTCAACTTTTTCCGCATGTCTATATGCTTATACTGCATTTTGCGTGCAACAACATCTAAATTAATTTTTTTTTTGTAAAACCATATTTTTCCTTATTTTCTCTAACGTATTTTTTAAATTTAAAACTATCGTATGTGGCGCCATCTACATTCAATTTTTTAGGAAATTTTCGACATTTTCTCAGCTGTAATTATTTTTATAACTACGAAAATTCAATACATTTCCTGGATGTTTCAACTTTTTCCGCATGTCTATATGCTTATACTGCATTTTGCGTGCAACAACATCTAAATTAATTTTTTTTTTTCAAAACCATATTTTTCCTTATTTTCTCTAACGTATTTTTTAAATTTAAAACTATCGTATGTGGCGCCATCTACATTCAATTTTTTAGGAAATTTTCGACATTTTCTCAGCTGTAATTATTTTTATAACTACGAAAATTCAATACATTTCCTGGATGTTTCAACTTTTTCCGAATGTCTATATGCTTATACTGCATTTTGCGTGCAACGACATCTAAATTAATTTATTTTTACAAAACCCTATATTTCCTTATTTTTTTAACGTACCTTTTAAATTTAAAACTATCGTATGTGGCGCCATCTACATTCAATTTTTTAGGAAATTTTCTACATTTTCTCAGCTGTAATTATTTTTATAACTACGAAAATTCAATACATTTCCTGGATGTTTCAACTTTTTCCGCATGTCTATATGCTTATACTGCATTTTGCGTGCAACAACATCTAAATTAATTTATTTTTACAAAACCAATATTTTTCTTCTTTTTTTTTAACGTACTTTTTAAATTTAAAACTATCGTATGTGGCGCCATCTACATTCAATTTTTTAGGAAATTTTCGACATTTTCTCAGCTGTAATTATTTTTATAACTACGAAAATTCAATACATTTCCTGGATGTTTCAACTTTTTCCGAATGTCTATATGCTTATACTGCATTTTGCGTGCAACAACATCTAAATTAATTTTTTTTTTGCAAAACCATATTTTTCCTTATTTTCTCTAACGTATTTTTTAAATTTAAAACTATCGTATGTGGCGCCATCTACATTTTTTTTAGGAAATTTTCGACATTTTCTCAGCTGTAATTATTTTTATAACTACGAAAATTCAATACATTTCCTGGATGTTTCAACTTTTTCCGCATGTCTATATGCTTATACTGCATTTTGCGTGCAACAACATCTAAATTAATTTTTTTTTGCAAAACCATATTTTTCCTTATTTTCTCTAACGTATTTTTTTAAATTTAAAACTATCGTATGTGGCGCCATCTACATTCAATTTTTTAGGAAATTTTCGACATTTTCTCAGCTGTAATTATTTTTATAACTACGAAAATTCAATACATTTCCTGGATGTTTCAACTTTTTCCGCCTTTCTATATGCTTATACTGCATTTTGCGTGCAACAACATCTAAATTAATTTTTTTTTGCAAAACCATATTTTTCTTTATTTTCTCTAACGTATTTTTTAAATTTAAAACTATCGTATGTGGCGCCATCTACATTCAATTTTTTAGGAAATTTTCGACATTTTCTCAGCTGTAATTATTTTTATAACTACGAAAATTCAATACATTTCCTGGATGTTTCAACTTTTTCCGCCTTTCTATATGCTTATACTGCATTTTGAGTGCAACAACACTACATTAATTTCTTTTTATAAGACCACAATTTTTCTTTATTTCTTTTAACGTATTTTTTAAATTTAAAACTATCGTATGTGGCGCCATCTACATTCAATTTTTTAGGAAATTTTCGACATTTTCTCAGCTGTAATTATTTTTATAACTACGAAAATTCAATACATTTCCTGGATGTTTCAACTTTTTCCGCATGTCTATATGCTTATACTGCATTTTGCGTGCAACAACATCTAAATTAATTTATTTTTACAAAACCCTATATTTCCTTATTTTTTTAACGTACCTTTTAAATTTAAAACTATCGTATGTGGCGCCATCTACATTCAATTTTTTAGGAAATTTTCGACATTTTCTCAGCTGTAATTATTTTTATAACTACGAAAATTCAATACATTTCCTGGATGTTTCAACTTTTTCCGCATGTCTATATGCTTATACTGCATTTTGCGTGCAACAACATCTAAATTAATTTTTTTTTACAAAACCACAATTTTTCTTTATTTTCTCTAACGTATTTTTTAAATTTAAAACATCGTATGTGGCGCCATCTACATTCAATTTTTTAGGAAATTTTCGACATTTTCTCAGCTGTAATTATTTTTATAACTACGAAAATTCAATACATTTCCTGGATGTTTCAACTTTTTCCGCATGTCTATATGCTTATACTGCATTTTGCGTGCAACAACATCTAAATTAATTTCTTTTTAAAAACCACAATTTTTCTTTATTTTTTTTTAACGTATTTTTTAAATTTAAAACTATCGTATGTGGCGCCATCTACATTCAATTTTTTAGGAAATTTTCGACATTTTCTCAGCTGTAATTATTTTTATAACTACGAAAATTCAATACATTTCCTGGATGTTTCAACTTTTTCCGCATGTCTATATGCTTATACTGCATTTTGCGTGCAACAACATCTAAATTAATTTATTTTTACAAAACCACAATTTTTCTTTATTTTCTCTAACGTATTTTTTAAATTTAAAACTATCGTATGTGGCGCCATCTACATTCAATTTTTTAGGAAATTTTCGACATTTTCTCAGCTGTAATTATTTTTATAACTACGAAAATTCAATACATTTCCTGGATGTTTCAACTTTTTCCGCATGTCTATATGCTTATACTGCATTTTGCGTGCAACAACATCTAAATTAATTTTTTTTTGCAAAACCATATTTTTCCTTATTTTCTCTAACGTATTTTTTAAATTTAAAACTATCGTATGTGGCGCCATCTACATTCAATTTTTTAGGAAATTTTCGAACTTTTTCTCAGCTGTAATTATTTTTATAACTACGAAAATTCAATACATTTCCTGGATGTTTCAACTTTTTCCGCATGTCTTTATGCTTATACTGCATTTTGCGTGCAACAACATCTAAATTAATTTATTTTTACAAAACAAGTTTTTCTTTATTTTTCTAACGTATTTTTTAAATTTAAAACTATCGTATGTTGCGCCATCTACATTCAATTTTTTAGGAAATTTTCGACATTTTCTCAGCTGTAATTATTTTTATAACTACGAAAATTCAATACATTTCCTGGATGTTTCAACTTTTTCCGCATGTCTTTATGCTTATACTGCATTTTGCGTGCAACAACATCTAAATTAATTTATTTTTACAAAACCAATATTTTTCTTCTTTATTTTCTCTAACGTATTTTTTAAATTTAAAACTATCGTATGTGGCGCCATCTACATTCAATTTTTTAGGAAATTTTCGACATTTTCTCAGCTGTAATTATTTTTATAACTACGAAAATTCAATACATTTCCTGGATGTTTCAACTTTTTCCGCATGTCTATATGCTTATACTGCATTTTGCGTGCAACAACATCTAAATTAATTTATTTTTACAAAACCAATTTTTCTTATTTCTTTCTTAACGTATTTTTTAAATTTAAAACTATCGTATGTGGCGCCATCTACATTCAATTTTTTAGGAAATTTTCGACATTTTCTCAGCTGTAATTATTTTTATAACTACGAAAATTCAATACATTTCCTGGATGTTTCAACTTTTTCCGCATGTCTATATGCTTATACTGCATTTTGCGTGCAACAACATCTAAATTAATTTCTTTTTAAAAACCACAATTTTTCTTTATTTTCTCTAACGTATTTTTTAAATTTAAAACTATCGTATGTGGCGCCATCTACATTCAATTTTTTAGGAAATTTTCGACATTTTCTCAGCTGTAATTATTTTTATAACTACGAAAATTCAATACATTTCCTGGATGTTTCAACTTTTTCCGCATGTCTATATGCTTATACTGCATTTTGCGTGCAACAACATCTAAATTAATTTTTTTTTTACAAAACCATATTTTTCTTTATTTTTTTAACGTACTTTTTAAATTTGAAACATCGTATGTGGTGCCATCTACATTCAATTTTTTAGGAAATTTTCGACATTTTCTCAGCTGTAATTATTTTTATAACTACGAAAATTCAATACATTTCCTGGATGTTTCAACTTTTTCCGCATGTCTATATGCTTATACTGCATTTTGCGTGCAACAACATCTAAATTAATTTATTTTTACAAAACCACAATTTTTCTTTATTTTTTTTTAACGTACTTTTTAAATTTGAAACATCGTATGTGGCGCCATCTACATTCAATTTTTTAGGAAATTTTCGACATTTTCTCAGCTGTAATTATTTTTATAACTACGAAAATTCAATACATTTCCTGGATGTTTCAACTTTTTCCGCATGTCTATATGCTTATACTGCATTTTGCGTGCAACAACATCTAAATTAATTTATTTTTACAAAACCACAATTTTTCTTTATTTTTTTAACGTATTTTTTAAATTTAAAACTATCGTATGTGGCGCCATCTACATTCAATTTTTTAGGAAATTTTCGACATTTTCTCAGCTGTAATTATTTTTATAACTACGAAAATTCAATACATTTCCTGGATGTTTCAACTTTTTCCGCATGTCTATATGCTTATACTGCATTTTGCGTGCAACAAAATCTAAATTAATTTATTTTTACAAAATAACAATTTTTCTTTATTTTTCTAACGTATTTTTTAAATTTAAAACTATCGTATGTTGCGCCATCTACATTCAATTTTTTAGGAAATTTTCGACATTTTCTCAGCTGTAATTATTTTTATAACTACGAAAATTCAATACATTTCCTGGATGTTTCAACTTTTTCCGCATGTCTATATGCTTATACTGCATTTTGCGTGCAACAACATCTAAATTAATTTATTTTTACAAAACCACGATTTTTCTTTATTTTTTTAACGTACTTTTTAAACTTGAAACATCGTATGTGGTGCCATCTACATTCAATTTTTTAGGAAATTTTCGACATTTTCTCAGCTGTAATTATTTTTATAGCTACGAAAATTCAATACATTTCCTGGATGTTTCACCTTTTTTTCGAATGTCTATATGCTTATACTGCATTTTGCGTGCAACAACATCTAAATTAATTTTTTTTTGCAAAACCATATTTTTCCTTATTTTCTCTAACGTATTTTTTAAATTTAAAACTATCGTATGTGGCGCCATCTACATTCAATTTTTTAGGAAATTTTCGACATTTTCTCAGCTGTAATTATTTTTATAACTACGAAAATTCAATACATTTCCTGGATGTTTCAACTTTTTCCGCATGTCTATATGCAGTATAAGCATTTTGCGTGCAACAACATCTAAATTAATTTATTTTTACAAAACCACAATTTTTCTTTATTTTTTTTAACGTACTTTTTAAATTTGAATTATCGTATGTGGTGCCATACATTCAATTTTTTAGGAAATTTTCGACATTTTCTCAGCTGTAATTATTTTTTATAACTACGAAAATTCAATACATTTCCTGGATGTTTCAACTTTTTCCGCATGTCTATATGCTTATACTGCATTTTGCGTGCAACAACATAAATTAATTTTTTTTTAAAAACCACAATTTCTTATTTCTTTTAACGTATTTTTTAAATTTAAAACTATCGTATGTGGCGCCATCTACATTCAATTTTTTAGGAAATTTTCGACATTTTCTCAGCTGTAATTATTTTTATAACTACGAAAATTCAATACATTTCCTGGATGTTTTCAACTTTTTCCGCATGTCTATATGCTTATACTGCATTTTGCGTGCAACAACATCTAAATTAATTTTTTTTTACAAAACCACATTTTTTCTTTATTTTTTTAACGTATTTTTTAAATTTAAAACTCGTATGTGGTGCCATCTACATTCAATTTTTTAGGAAATTTTCGACATTTTCTCAGCTGTAATTATTTTTATAACTACGAAAATTCAATACATTTCCTGGATGTTTCAACTTTTTCCGCATGTCTATATGCTTATACTGCATTTTGCGTGCAACAACATCTAAATTAATTTATTTTTAAAAACCATATTTTTTCTTATTTTCTCTTAACGTATTTTTTAAATTTAAAACTATCGTATGTGGCCATCTACATTCAATTTTTTAGGAAATTTTCGACATTTTCTCAGCTGTAATTATTTTTATAACTACGAAAATTCAATACATTTCCCTCATGTTTCAACTTTTTCCTGTCTATATGCTTATACTGCATTTTGCGTGCAACAACATCTAAATTAATTTATTTTTTACAAAACCACAATTTTCCGTATTTTTTAAATTTAAAACATCGTATGTGGTGCCATCTACATTCAATTTTTTAGGAAATTTTCGACATTTTCTCAGCTGTAATTATTTTTATAACTACGAAAATTCAATACATTTCCTGGATGTTTCAACTTTTTCCGCATGTCTATATGCTTATACTGCATTTTGCGTGCAACGACATCTAAATTAATTTATTTTTTTCAAAACCACAATTTTTCTTTATTTTCTCTAACGTATTTTTTAAATTTAAAACATCGTATGTGGTGCCATCTACATTCAATTTTTTAGGAAATTTTCGACATTTTCTCAGCTGTAATTATTTTTATAACTACGAAAATTCAATACATTTCCTGGATGTTTCAACTTTTTCCGCATGTCTATATGCTTATACTGCATTTTGCGTGCAACAACATCTAAATTAATTTTTTTTTTTGCAAAACCATATTTTTTCTTATTTTTCTAACGTATTTTTTAAATTTAAAACTATCGTATGTGGCGCCATCTACATTCAATTTTTTAGGAAATTTTCGACATTTTCTCAGCTGTAATTATTTTTATAACTAACTACGAAAATTCAATACATTTCCTGAATGTTTCAACTTTTTCGCATGTCTATATGCTTATACTGCATTTTGCGTGCAACAACATCTAAATTAATTTTTTTTTGCAAAACCACAATTTTTCTTTATTTTTTTTTAACGTACTTTTTAAATTTGAAACATCGTATGTGGTGCCATCTACATTCAATTTTTTAGGAAATTTTCGACATTTTCTCAGCTGTAATTATTTTTATAACTACGAAAATTCAATACATTTCCTGGATGTTTCAACTTTTTCCGCATGTCTATATGCTTATACTGCATTTTGCGTGCAACAACATCTAAATTAATTTTTTTTGCAAAACCACATTTTTTTTTATTTTTTTAACGTATTTTTTAAATTTAAAACTATCGTATGTGGCGCCATCTACATTCAATTTTTTAGGAAATTTTCGACATTTTCTCAGCTGTAATTATTTTTATAACTACGAAAATTCAATACATTTCCTGGATGTTTCAACTTTTTCCGCATGTCTATATGCTTATACTGCATTTTGCGTGCAACAACATCTAAATTAATTTCTTTTTAAAAACCACAATTTTTCTTTATTTTTTTAACGTATTTTTTAAATTTAAAACTATCGTATGTGGCGCCATCTACATTCAATTTTTTAGGAAATTTTCGACATTTTCTCAGCTGTAATTATTTTTATAACTACGAAAATTCAATACATTTCCTGGATGTTTCAACTTTTTCCGCATGTCTATATGCTTATACTGCATTTTGCGTGCAACAACATCTAAATTAATTTTTTTTTGTAAAACCATATTTTTCCTTATTTTCTCTAACGTATTTTTTAAATTTAAAACTATCGTATGTGGCGCCATCTACATTCAATTTTTTTAGGAAATTTTCGACATTTTCTCAGCTGTAATTATTTTTATAACTACGAAAATTCAATACATTTCCTGGATGTTTCAACTTTTTCCGCATGTCTATATGCTTATACTGCATTTTGCGTGCAACAACATCTAAATTAATTTTTTTTTAAAAACCATATTTTTCCTTATTTTCTCTAACGTATTTTTTAAATTTAAAACTATCGTATGTGGCGCCATCTACATTCAATTTTTTAGGAAATTTTCGACATTTTCTCAGCTGTAATTATTTTTATAACTACGAAAATTCAATACATTTCCTGGATGTTTCAACTTTTTCCGCATGTCTATATGCTTATACTGCATTTTGCGTGCAACAACATCTAAATTAATTTTTTTTGTAAAACCATATTTTTTTCTTATTTTCTCTAACGTATTTTTTAAATTTAAAACTATCGTATGTGGCGCCATCTACATTCAATTTTTTAGGAAATTTTCGACATTTTCTCAGCTGTAATTATTTTTATAACTACGAAAATTCAATACATTTCCTGGATGTTTCAACTTTTTCCGCATGTCTATATGCTTATACTGCATTTTGCGTGCAACAACATCTAAATTAATTTTTTTGCAAAACCATATTTTTCCTTATTTTCTCTAACGTATTTTTTAAATTTAAAACTATCGTATGTGGCGCCATCTACATTCAATTTTTTAGGAAATTTTCGACATTTTCTCAGCTGTAATTATTTTTATAACTACGAAAATTCAATACATTTCCTGGATGTTTCAACTTTTTTCGCATGTCTATATGCTTATACTGCATTTTGCGTGCAACAACATCTAAATTAATTTATTTTTACAAAACCACAATTTTTCCTTTTTTTTTTAACGTACTTTTTAAATTTGAATTATCGTATGTGGCGCCATCTACATTCAATTTTTTAGGAATTTTCGACATTTTCTCAGCTGTAATTATTTTTATAACTACGAAAATTCAATACATTTCCTGGATGTTTCAACTTTTTCCGAATGTCTATATGCTTATACTGCATTTTGCGTGCAACAACATCTAAATTAATTTTTTTTTACAAAACCATATTTTTCCTTATTTTCTTTAACGTATTTTTTAAATTTAAACTATCGTATGTGGGCCATCTACATTCAATTTTTTAGGAATTTTCGACATTTTCTCAGCTGTAATTATTTTATAACTACGAAAATTCAATACATTTCCTGGATGTTTCAACTTTTTTCCGCATGTCTATATGCTTATACTGCATTTTGCGTGCAACAACATCTAAATTAATTTTTTTTTGCAAACCATATTTTTCCTTATTTTCTCTAACGTATTTTTTAAATTTAAAACTATCGTATGTGGCGCCATCTACATTCAATTTTTTAGGAAATTTTCGACATTTTCTCAGCTGTAATTATTTTTATAATACGAAAATTCAATACATTTCCTGGATGTTTCAACTTTTTCCGCATGTCTATATGCTTATACTGCATTTTGCGTGCAACAACATACTAAATTAATTTTTTTTAAAACCACAATTTTTTTTATTTTTTCTAACGTATTTTTTAAATTTTAAAACTATCGTATGTGGCGCCATCTACATTCAATTTTTAGGAAATTTCGACATTTTCTCAGCTGTAATTATTTTTATAACTACGAAAATTCAATACATTTCCTGGATGTTTCAACTTTTTCCGCATGTCTATATGCTTATACTGCATTTTGCGTGCAACAACATCTAAATTAATTTATTTTTACAAAACCACAATTTTTCTTTATTTTTTTTAACGTACTTTTTAAATTTGAATCATCGTATGTGGTGCCATCTACATTCAATTTTTTAGGAAATTTTCGACATTTTCGCAGCTGTAATTATTTTTAAAACTACGAAAATTCAATACATTTCCTGGATGTTTCAACTTTTTCCGCATGTCTATATGCTTATACTGCATTTTGCGTGCAACAACATCTAAATTAATTTTTTTTTACAAAACCACAATTTTTCTTTATTTTTTTAACGTATTTTTTAAATTTAAATATCGTATGTGGCGCCATCTACATTCAATTTTTTAGGAAATTTTCGACATTTTCTCAGCTGTAATTATTTTATAACTACGAAAATTCAATACATTTCCTGGATGTTTCAACTTTTTCCGCATGTCTATATTGCTTATACTGCATTTTGCGTGCAACAACATCTAAATTAATTTTTTTTTTGCAAAACCATATTTTTCTTTATTTCTCTAACGTATTTTTTAAATTTAAAACTATCGTATGTGGCGCCATCTACATTCAATTTTTTAGGAAATTTTCGACATTTTCTCAGCTGTAATTATTTTTATAACTACGAAAATTCAATACATTTCCTGGATGTTTCAACTTTTTCCGCATGTCTATATGCTTATACTGCATTTTGCGTGCAACAACATCTAAATTAATTTTTTTTTGCAAAACCATATTTTTCCTTATTTTCTCTAACGTATTTTTTAAATTTAAAACTATCGTATGTGGCGCCATCTACATTCAATTTTTTAGGAAATTTTCGACATTTTCTCAGCTGTAATTATTTTTATAACTACGAAAATTCAATACATTTCCTGGATGTTTCAACTTTTTCCGCATGTCTATATGCTTATACTGCATTTTGCGTGCAACAACATCTAAATTAATTTTTTTTTTGCAAAACCAATTTTTTCCTTATTTTCTCTAACGTATTTTTAAATTTAAACTATCGTATGTGGCGCCATCTACATTCAATTTTTTAGGAAATTTTCGACATTTTCTCAGCTGTAATTATTTTTATAACTACGAAAATTCAATACATTTCCTGGATGTTTCAACTTTTTCCGCATGTCTATATGCTTATACTGCATTTTGCGTGCAACAACATCTAAATTAATTTTTTTTTGCAAAACCATATTTTTCCTTATTTTCTCTAACGTATTTTTAAATTTAAAACTATCGTATGTGGCGCCATCTACATTCAATTTTTTAGGAAATTTTCGACATTTTCTCAGCTGTAATTATTTTTATAACTACGAAAATTCAATACATTTCCTGGATGTTTCAACTTTTTCCGCATGTCTATATGCTTATACTGCATTTTGCGTGCAACAACATCTAAATTAATTTTTTTTTGCAAAACCATATTTTTCTATATTTTCTCTAACGTATTTTTTAAATTTAAAACTATCGTATGTGGCGCCATCTACATTCAATTTTTTAGGAAATTTTCGACATTTTCTCAGCTGTAATTATTTTTATAACTACGAAAATTCAATACATTTCCTGGATGTTTCAACTTTTTCCGCATGTCTATATGCTTATACTGCATTTTGCGTGCAACAACATCTAAATTAATTTTTTTTACAAAACCACAATTTTTCTTTATTTTTTTTAACGTATTTTTTAAATTTGAAACATCGTATGTGGTGCCATCTACATTCAATTTTTTAGGAAATTTTCGACATTTTCTCAGCTGTAATTATTTTTATAACTACGAAAATTCAATACATTTCCTGGATGTTTCAACTTTTTCCGCATGTCTATATGCTTATACTGCATTTTGCGTGCAACAACATCTAAATTAATTTTTTTTTGCAAAACCATATTTTTCCTTATTTTCTCTAACGTATTTTTTAAATTTAAAACTATCGTATGTGGCGCCATCTACATTCAATTTTTTAGGAAATTTTCGACATTTTCTCAGCTGTAATTATTTTTATAACTACGAAAATTCAATACATTTCCTGGATGTTTCAACTTTTTCCGCATGTCTATATGCTTATACTGCATTTTGCGTGCAACAACATCTAAATTAATTTATTTTTACAAAACCACAATTTTTCTTTATTTTTTTTAACGTACTTTTTAAATTTGAAACATCGTATGTGGCGCCATCTACATTCAATTTTTTAGGAAATTTTCGACATTTTCTCAGCTGTAATTATTTTTATAACTACGAAAATTCAATACATTTCCTGGATGTTTCAACTTTTTCCGCATGTCTATATGCTTATACTGCATTTTGCGTGCAACAACATCTAAATTAATTTCTTTTTAAAAACCACAATTTTTCTTTATTTTTTTTAACGTATTTTTTAAATTTAAAACTATCGTATGTGGCGCCATCTACATTCAATTTTTTAGGAAATTTTCGACATTTTCTCAGCTGTAATTATTTTTATAACTACGAAAATTCAATACATTTCCTGGATGTTTCAACTTTTTCCGCATGTCTATATGCTTATACTGCATTTTGCGTGCAACAACATCTAAATTAATTTTTTTTTTAAAACCAATTTTTCCTTATTTTCTCTAACGTATTTTTTAAATTTAAAACTATCGTATGTGGCGCCATCTACATTCAATTTTTTAGGAAATTTTCGACATTTTCTCAGCTGTAATTATTTTTATAACTACGAAAATTCAATACATTTCCTGGATGTTTCAACTTTTTCCGAATGTCTATATGCTTGTACTGCATTTTGCGTGCAACAACATCTAAATTAATTTTTTTTTACAAAACCACAATTTTTCTTTATTTTTTTTAACGTATTTTTTAAATTTAAAACTATCGTATGTGGCGCCATCTACATTCAATTTTTTAGGAAATTTTCGACATTTTCTCAGCTGTAATTATTTTTATAACTACGAAAATTCAATACATTTCCTGGATGTTTCAACTTTTTCCGCATGTCTATATGCTTATACTGCATTTTGCGTGCAACGACATCTAAATTAATTTATTTTTACAAAACCATATTTTTCCTTATTTTTTTAACGTACCTTTTAAATTTAAAACTATACTATCGTATGTGGCGCCATCTACATTCAATTTTTTAGGAAATTTTCGACATTTTCTCAGCTGTAATTATTTTTATAACTACGAAAATTCAATACATTTCCTGGATGTTTCAACTTTTTCCGCATGTCTATATGCTTATACTGCATTTTGCGTGCAACAACATCTAAATTAATTTCTTTTTAAAAACCACAATTTTTCCTTATTTTCTCTAACGTATTTTTTAAATTTAAAACTATCGTATGTGGCGCCATCTACATTCAATTTTTTAGGAAATTTTCGACATTTTCTCAGCTGTAATTATTTTTATAACTACGAAAATTCAATACATTTCCTGGATGTTTCAACTTTTTCCGCATGTCTATATGCTTATACTGCATTTTGCGTGCAACAACATCTAAATTAATTTTTTTTTGCAAAACCATATTTTTCCTTATTTTCTCTAACGTATTTTTTAAATTTAAAACTATCGTATGTGGCGCCATCTACATTCAATTTTTTAGGAAATTTTCGACATTTTCTCAGCTGTAATTATTTTTATAACTACGAAAATTCAATACATTTCCTGGATGTTTCAACTTTTTCCGCATGTCTATATGCTTATACTGCATTTTGCGTGCAACATCTAAATTAATTTTTTTTAAAATTTTCAATTTTCTCCTTATTTTTTTTAAATAACTTTTAAAAATTTAAAACATTTCCTGGATGTTTCAAACTTTTTCCGATTGTCTTATATGCTTATACTGCAATTTTGCGTGCAACAACATCTAAATTAATTTTTTTATAAAAACCAAATTTTTTCTTTATTTTTTTTTAACGTATTTTTCAATTTAAAAATCTATCGTATGTGGCGCCATCTACATTCAATTTTTTTGCAATTTTCGAACATTTTTTCATTAAAATTTTTTTACAAAACCCAAATTTTTTCCTTATTTTTTAACGTATTTTTTAAATTTAAAAACTATCTATCGTATGTGGCGCCATCTACATTCAATTTTTTAGGAAATTTTCGACATTTTCTCAGCTGTAATTATTTTTATAACTACGAAAATTCAATACATTTCCTGGATGTTTCAACTTTTTCCGCATGTCTATATGCTTATACTGCATTTTGCGTGCAACAACATCTAAATTAATTTTTTTTTGCAAAACCACAATTTTTCTTTATTTTCTCTAACGTATTTTTTAAATTTAAAACTATCGTATGTGGCGCCATCTACATTCAATTTTTTAGGAAATTTTCGACATTTTCTCAGCTGTAATTATTTTTATAACTACGAAAATTCAATACATTTCCTGGATGTTTCAACTTTTTCCGCATGTCTATATGCTTATACTGCATTTTGCGTGCAACAACACTACATTAATTTCTTTTTATAAGACCACAATTTTTCTTTATTTCTTTTAACGTATTTTTTAAATTTAAAACTATCGTATGTGGCGCCATCTACATTCAATTTTTTAGGAAATTTTCGACATTTTCTCAGCTGTAATTATTTTTATAACTACGAAAATTCAATACATTTCCTGGATGTTTCAACTTTTTCCGCATGTCTATATGCTTATACTGCATTTTGCGTGCAACAACATCTAAATTAATTTTTTTTTGCAAAACCATATTTTTTCTTATTTTCTCTAACGTATTTTTTAAATTTAAAACTATCGTATGTGGCGCCATCTACATTCAATTTTTTAGGAAATTTTCGACATTTTCTCAGCTGTAATTATTTTTATAACTACGAAAATTCAATACATTTCCTGGATGTTTCAACTTTTTCCGCATGTCTATATGCTTATACTGCATTTTGCGTGCAACAACATCTAAATTAATTTTTTTTTACAAAACCATATTTTTCCTTATTTTTTTTTAACGTACTTTTTAAATTTAAAACTATCGTATGTGGCGCCATCTACATTCAATTTTTTAGGAAATTTTCGACATTTTCTCAGCTGTAATTATTTTTATAACTACGAAAATTCAATACATTTCCTGGATGTTTCAACTTTTTCCGCATGTCTATATGCTTATACTGCATTTTGCGTGCAACAACATCTAAATTAATTTATTTTTACAACACCAATATTTTTCTTCTTTTTTTTAACGTACTTTTTAAATTTAAAACTATCGTATGTGGCGCCATCTACATTCAATTTTTTAGGAAATTTTCGACATTTTCTCAGCTGTAATTATTTTTATAACTACGAAAATTCAATACATTTCCTGGATGTTTCAACTTTTTCCGCATGTCTATATGCTTATACTGCATTTTGCGTGCAACAACATCTAAATTAATTTCTTTTTAAAAAACCACAATTTTTCTTTATTTTTTTTAACGTACTTTTTAAATTTGAAACATCGTATGTGGCGCCATCTACATTCAATTTTTTAGGAAATTTTCGACATTTTCTCAGCTGTAATTATTTTTATAACTACGAAAATTCAATACATTTCCTGGATGTTTCAACTTTTTCCGCATGTCTATATGCTTATACTGCATTTTGCGTGCAACAACATCTAAATTAATTTTTTTTTTAAAAACCATTTTTCCTTATTTTCTCTAGCGTATTTTTTAAATTTAAAACTATCGTATGTGGCGCCATCTACATTCAATTTTTTAGGAAATTTTCGATATTTTCTCAGCTGTAATTATTTTTATAACTACGAAAATTCAATACATTTCCTGGATGTTTCAACTTTTTCCGAATGTTTATATGCTTATACTGCATTTTGCGTGCAACAATATCTAAATTAATTTCTTTTTAAAAACCACAATTTTTCTTTATTTTTTTTTAACGTATTTTTTAAATTTAAAACTATCGTATGTGGCGCCATCTACATTCAATTTTTTAGGAAATTTTCGACATTTTCTCAGCTGTAATTATTTTTATAACTACGAAAATTCAATACATTTCCTGGATGTTTCAACTTTTTCCGCATGTCTATATGCTTATACTGCATTTTGCGTGCAACAACATCTAAATTAATTTTTTTTTTGCAAAACCATATTTTTCCTTTTTTTCTCTAACGTATTTTTTAAATTTAAAACTATCGTATGTGGCGCCATCTACATTCAATTTTTTAGGAAATTTTCGACATTTTCTCAGCTGTAATTATTTTTATAACTACGAAAATTCAATACATTTCCTGGATGTTTCAACTTTTTCCGCATGTCTATATGCTTATACTGCATTTTGCGTGCAACAACATCTAAATTAATTTTTTTTTGCAAAACCATATTTTTCTTATTTTTCTCTAACGTATTTTTTAAATTTAAAACTATCGTATGTGGCGCCATCTACATTCAATTTTTTAGGAAATTTTCGACATTTTCTCAGCTGTAATTATTTTTATAACTACGAAAATTCAATACATTTCCTGGATGTTTCAACTTTTTCCGCATGTCTATATGCTTATACTGCATTTTGCGTGCAACAACATCTAAATTAATTTTTTTTTACAAAACCATATTTTTCTTTATTTTTTAACGTATTTTTTAAATTTAAAACTATCGTATGTGGCGCCATCTACATTCAATTTTTTAGGAAATTTTCGACATTTTCTCAGCTGTAATTATTTTTATAACTACGAAAATTCAATACATTTCCTGGATGTTTCAACTTTTTCCGCATGTCTATATGCTTATACTGCATTTTGCGTGCAACAACATCTAAATTAATTTTTTTTTGCAAAACCATATTTTTCCTTATTTTCTCTAACGTATTTTTTAAATTTAAAACTATCGTATGTGGCGCCATCTACATTCAATTTTTTAGGAAATTTTCGACATTTTCTCAGCTGTAATTATTTTTATAACTACGAAAATTCAATACATTTCCTGGATGTTTCAACTTTTTCCGCATGTCTATATGCTTATACTGCATTTTGCGTGCAACAACATCTAAATTAATTTTTTTTTGCAAAACCATATTTTTCCTTATTTTCTCTAACGTATTTTTTAAATTTAAAACTATCGTATGTGGCGCCATCTACATTCAATTTTTTAGGAAATTTTCGACATTTTCTCAGCTGTAATTATTTTTATAACTACGAAAATTCAATACATTTCCTGGATGTTTCAACTTTTTCCGCATGTCTATATGCTTATACTGCATTTTGCGTGCAACAACATCTAAATTAATTTTTTTTTGCAAAACCATATTTTTCCTTATTTTCTCTAACGTATTTTTTAAATTTAAAACTATCGTATGTGGCGCCATCTACATTCAATTTTTTAGGAAATTTTCGACATTTTCTCAGCTGTAATTATTTTTATAACTACGAAAATTCAATACATTTCCTGGATGTTTCAACTTTTTCCGCATGTCTATATGCTTATACTGCATTTTGCGTGCAACAACATCTAAATTAATTTTTTTTTGCAAAACCATATTTTTCCTTATTTTCTCTAACGTATTTTTTAAATTTAAAACTATCGTATGTGGCGCCATCTACATTCAATTTTTTAGGAAATTTTCGACATTTTCTCAGCTGTAATTATTTTTATAACTACGAAAATTCAATACATTTCCTGGATGTTTCAACTTTTTCCGCATGTCTATATGCTTATACTGCATTTTGCGTGCAACAACATCTAAATTAATTTTTTTTTGCAAAACCATATTTTTCCTTATTTTCTCTAACGTATTTTTTAAATTTAAAACTATCGTATGTGGCGCCATCTACATTCAATTTTTTAGGAAATTTTCGACATTTTCTCAGCTGTAATTATTTTTATAACTACGAAAATTCAATACATTTCCTGGATGTTTCAACTTTTTCCGCATGTCTATATGCTTATACTGCATTTTGCGTGCAACAACATCTAAATTAATTTTTTTTTTGCAAAACCATATTTTTCCTTATTTTCTCTAACGTATTTTTTAAATTTAAAACTATCGTATGTGGCGCCATCTACATTCAATTTTTTAGGAAATTTTCGACATTTTCTCAGCTGTAATTATTTTTATAACTACGAAAATTCAATACATTTCCTGGATGTTTCAACTTTTTCGCATGTCTATATGCTTATACTGCATTTTGCGTGCAACAACATCTAAATTAATTTTTTTTTGCAAAACCATATTTTTCCTTATTTTCTCTAACGTATTTTTTAAATTTAAAACTATCGTATGTGGCGCCATCTACATTCAATTTTTTAGGAAATTTTCGACATTTTCTCAGCTGTAATTATTTTTATAACTACGAAAATTCAATACATTTCCTGGATGTTTCAACTTTTTCCGCATGTCTATATGCTTATACTGCATTTTGCGTGCAACAACATCTAAATTAATTTTTTTTGCAAAACCATATTTTTCCTTATTTTCTCTAACGTATTTTTTAAATTTGAAACATCGTATGTGGTGCCATCTACATTCAATTTTTTAGGAAATTTTCGACATTTTCTCAGCTGTAATTATTTTTATAACTACGAAAATTCAATACATTTCCTGGATGTTTCAACTTTTTCCGCATGTCTATATGCTTATACTGCATTTTGCGTGCAACAACATCTAAATTAATTTTTTTTTAAAACCACAATTTTTCTTTATTTTTTTAACGTATTTTTTAAATTTAAAACTATCGTATGTGGCGCCATCTACATTCAATTTTTTAGGAAATTTTCGACATTTTCTCAGCTGTAATTATTTTTATAACTACGAAAATTCAATACATTTCCTGGATGTTTCAACTTTTTCCGCATGTCTATATGCTTATACTGCATTTTGCGTGCAACAACATCTAAATTAATTTATTTTTACAAAACCACAATTTTTCTTTATTTTTTTTAACGTATTTTTTAAATTTAAAACTATCGTATGTGGCGCCATCTACATTCAATTTTTTAGGAAATTTTCGACATTTTCTCAGCTGTAATTATTTTTATAACTACGAAAATTCAATACATTTCCTGGATGTTTCAACTTTTTCCGCATGTCTATATGCTTATACTGCATTTTGCGTGCAACAACATCTAAATTAATTTTTTTTTGCAAAACCATATTTTTCTTATTTTTTTAACGTATTTTTTAAATTTAAAACTATCGTATGTGGCGCCATCTACATTCAATTTTTTAGGAAATTTTCGACATTTTCTCAGCTGTAATTATTTTTATAACTACGAAAATTCAATACATTTCCTGGATGTTTCAACTTTTTCCGAATGTCTATATGCTTATACTGCATTTTGCGTGCAACAACATCTAAATTAATTTTTTTTGCAAAACCATATTTTTCCTTATTTTCTTTAACGTATTTTTTAAATTTAAAACTATCGTATGTGGCGCCATCTACATTCAATTTTTTAGGAAATTTTCGACATTTTCTCAGCTGTAATTATTTTTATAACTACGAAAATTCAATACATTTCCTGGATGTTTCAACTTTTTCCGCATGTCTATATGCTTATACTGCATTTTGCGTGCAACAACATCTAAATTAATTTTTTTTTTGCAAAACCATATTTTTCCTTATTTTCTCTAACGTATTTTTTAAATTTAAAACTATCGTATGTGGCGCCATCTACATTCAATTTTTTAGGAAATTTTCGACATTTTCTCAGCTGTAATTATTTTTATAACTACGAAAATTCAATACATTTCCTGGATGTTTCAACTTTTTCCGCATGTCTATATGCTTATACTGCATTTTGCGTGCAACAACATCTAAATTAATTTATTTTTACAAAACCAATATTTTTCTTTTTTTTTTTTTAACGTACTTTTTAAATTTAAAACTATCGTATGTTGCGCCATCTACATTCAATTTTTTAGGAAATTTTCGACATTTTCTCAGCTGTAATTATTTTTATAACTACGAAAATTCAATACATTTCCTGGATGTTTCAACTTTTTCCGCATGTCTATATGCTTATACTGCATTTTGCGTGCAACAACATCTAAATTAATTTTTTTTTTTGCAAAACCATATTTTTCCTTATTTTCTCTAACGTATTTTTTAAATTTAAAACTATCGTATGTGGCGCCATCTACATTCAATTTTTTAGGAAATTTTCGACATTTTCTCAGCTGTAATTATTTTTATAACTACGAAAATTCAATACATTTCCTGGATGTTTCAACTTTTTCCGCATGTCTATATGCTTATACTGCATTTTGCGTGCAACAACATCTAAATTAATTTTTTTTGCAAAACCATATTTTTCTTTATTTTTTTTAACGTATTTTTTAAATTTAAAACTATCGTATGTGGCGCCATCTACATTCAATTTTTTAGGAAATTTTCGACATTTTCTCAGCTGTAATTATTTTTATAACTACGAAAATTCAATACATTTCCTGGATGTTTCAACTTTTTCCGCATGTCTATATGCTTATACTGCATTTTGCGTGCAACAACATCTAAATTAATTTATTTTTACAAAACCAATATTTTTCTTTATTTTTTTTAACGTACTTTTTAAATTTAAAACTATCGTATGTTGCGCCATCTACATTCAATTTTTTAGGAAATTTTCGACATTTTCTCAGCTGTAATTATTTTTATAACTACGAAAATTCAATACATTTCCTGGATGTTTCAACTTTTTCCGCATGTCTATATGCTTATACTGCATTTTGCGTGCAACAACATCTAAATTAATTTTTTTTTTGCAAAACCATATTTTTCCTTATTTTTTCTAACGTATTTTTTAAATTTAAAACTATCGTATGTGGCGCCATCTACATTCAATTTTTTAGGAAATTTTCGACATTTTCTCAGCTGTAATTATTTTTATAACTACGAAAATTCAATACATTTCCTGGATGTTTCAACTTTTTCCGCATGTCTATATGCTTATACTGCATTTTGCGTGCAACAACATCTAAATTAATTTTTTTTTTGTAAAACCATATTTTTCCTTATTTTTTTCTAACGTATTTTTTAA